>CAUYSK010041531.1:0-12696 GCA_963575035.1 Avahi laniger | reverse complement strand
TGCACAGCCCTCTTTTGGGAGGAGGGTTGCTGCTCAGGCACTCTGATCTGCCCCTTAAGGCACACACTCCTCAGCAGACTCTTTCACAGATCTCTCTTCTGTGCCCTGGGGCAGTGCGATCGTGAGCTGGGTGTACAGGGTCTGGTCTTCAGGCCTGTCCCCTGAACCCTGGAGATCAATCCATGACCCTGCCAGGGGGAGGGGTGCTGGTCTTGAATCACCTACAGGGTGCCCAAGCTGGATCGATTTCACTCCACCTCGGGATTTGCCCCACTCTCCTGGAGTCCCCAGGCAAGTAGCACCTGGGAGGGCTGGTGGGTATGGAACTCGCAGTCTAAGTACCCCTCAGTCTGCTGTAAGGCATATTTTTCTTATGAAGACATCTTTTAGAAGAGAATGTTTCAAAGCAGGGATCATTAATTTAGTGTCTTAACTGACGTTTTATTTTTTTTTATTTTTAAAGGCTATATTTTTAGAGCAGTTTAGGTTTACAGTAAAATTGAGAGGAAGGTACAGAAATTTTTCATATCCCGCCCACCCCAACACATTCATAACCTCTCCCATGATCAACATCCCACATCAGAATGGTACATTTGTTGTAAGGGATAAACCTACATGGTCACATCATTCTTCCCGTAAGTCCATAGTTTACATTATGGTTCACTCTTGGTTTTGTACATTCTATGGGTCTGGACAAATGTCTGATGACATGTATCCACTGCTATAGTATTATAGACAGTATTTTCACTACCCTAAAAAATCCTCTATGCTCCATCTATTCATCCCTCACTCCCTTCAAACCCTGGAAATCACTCATCTTTTTACCATCTCCATAGTTTTGTCTTATCAAGAATGTCATACAGTTGGAATCATACAGTACATAGCTTTTTCAAATTGGCTTCTTTCACTTAGTAATATACCTTTAAGTTTTTTCTATGTCTTTTCATGGCTTGTTAGTGCATTTCTTTTTATACAAAATAATATTTCAATGTCTGAATGTACTAAATTTTATTTATCCATTCACCTTCTGAAGAACATCCTTGGTTGCTTTCAATTTTAATTCAAATATTCATAATTTTGGCAAGTATGAATAAAGTTTCTATAATAAAGCTACTATAAAGATACAATAATCAAAACAGACAGTGTGGTATTGGGAAAAGAATAAACAGATAAATAAAACAGAATAGAGAGCCTAGAAATAGATCCACACAAATATAGCCAACTAATCTTTGACAAAGGGACAAAGGTAATACAATAGAGAAGAGATTAGTTTTTCAGCAAATGGTGCTGGAAAACTAGACATCCGCATACAAAAAAAATGAATCCAGACACAGACCTTACACCCTTCACAAAAATTAACTCGAAATGGATCACAGACCTAAATGTAAAATGAAGAACTGCAAAATTCCAAGAAGATAACATAGAGGAAAATCTCATTGACCTTGGATTTGACAATGACTTTTAAATATAACACCAAAGGCACAATCCATGAAAGAAAAAATTAATACACTGGCATTCATTAAAATTAAAAATATCTGCTCTGCAAAAGATGCTGTCAAGAGAATAAAAAGACAAGTCATGGAATGGGAGAAAATGTTTGCAAAAGACACACCTGGTAGAGGACTTTTATCCAAAATATATAGAGAATTCTAAAACTCAACAGTAAGAAAATTAACAAATTGGTTTTAATATGGACCAAAAACTTTAAAGTGTACTTCAATAAAGAAAATAGACAGGTGGCAAATAATTATATAAAAAGATGCTCCACATTACATATCATTAGGGAAATGCAAATTAAAACAACTGAAATATTCTTATATTATCTCTCAGAATGACCAAAATCCAGAACATTGACAACATCAAATGCTGGTAAGGATGTGGAACAATAGGAACTCTCATTCATTGCTAGTGGAAATGCAAAATATCATAGTCACTTTGGAAGACAGTTTGGTAGTTTCTTATAAAAGTAAATATACTTTTCCCATATGATCCAGAAATAGTTATCCGTGGTATTCACCCAAAGGAGTTGAAAGCTCATATTTAGACTAAAACCTGCACATGGATGTTTATATCAACCAGCATTTTTAGTAAAATAAAATAGAAATATCTAGAAAATTTTTAAATTATAAAGCATATATATATTGTTTCCTGATATTTCATTTCATTTGTAGTAGGTAAGTTCACACACATGTGGGCGCACTGTTGTGATGTAAAATGTATTTCTTATTGAAGATTACCGTCAATGTTTAAACTACATTTAAAATATATGACTACTTTACCACATTTGGGTCTCTTGTGAAAATATTACATTCTCTTGGTATAAGTAACCTGAGTAGACTGCATAAGAAATGAGTGAGGGCCATGAATTGATACTGAATAAACAGAATCAATCCTGGTAAAATTCCTGTCTATGTATGAAATGGAAACTGCAAGCAACATCCCAGAGACATCTTTGTAATACACTTATAATCCATATGCATCATGAAGTCACCCTAATATTTCTATATCCTATTGCCAGTCTGTTTTCTCAAATGACTGTTTTATCAATCTCAAAATTAACCCATCATGCAAATATTTATCTTAATAAAAATAGCAATATAGTCAGCATTTATTAATAACAAAAATAATATACTTCAATGAATAGTAAGTTTTCCTGGGGTTACTAATAAATGTGGTTTTAAGAATTCAATCAAAGTAAATCATTTATCAAAAAGTCATTTCTTTCTTTCTTCCAATCTAACATTAGTTTTTAAAAGAGAATGAGGTAAAGATTGTTGTCTCTCCATAACTAGGTTCCTTGGAATATAAACCCAGATTCAGGTGTAAAGAGCAAATCAAGTTTTGGTCCTGGGAGAGGAACCCAAAATGATCTTTTCCTTTTAATTGGGTGGAAGGGGCAAGGAATGCTTTAGCAGAATCTGAACAGTCAAATTAGTGGGAGAGAAAGTGAAAAGTTGGCCCTGACACACAATTTGGGCACTTCACAACTATAATATTAGCCTTCTCTATTGCTGTTTTCACAAACAAAACTTCTGTAGAAAATTCTTATTTTGCAAGTCTATTTGCAATGTGTGCTGCATATATATGTCTATTAAAAACCAGAAGAGGAAGCTTAATGTTAGAAATTTAAGTAGATTCTTAAGCAACTGCAGACATTTTTAAAAATTGTTCAGATATAATAATCTGAGTCATTAATAGTAATAAAACTAAGAAAAAGTAATTTAATGTACTAAATGTCTCACCTTGACTAATTAGTATATTCATAATAATTTTATATTGAGAAGTCTGATTCAATGCGTTAATGAATATTTTAGCAGTAATAGTGGATGATAATCCTTAAGAAAATTACCAGTTGAGCTGAGTTCTGAAAGAAAGTGAGAACTATGGAATCCTCTGTGCTTTTGTGGGGACCTGTAGTTTCAAAACCATAGGTAATGGGTAGTAG
Source organism: Avahi laniger (assembly GCA_963575035.1). Lineage (NCBI taxonomy): Eukaryota > Metazoa > Chordata > Mammalia > Primates > Indriidae > Avahi > Avahi laniger. Next base: position 9,251 of record CAUYSK010041531.1, on the reverse strand, counting down.
CAAGGAGTGTAGCTCCTAGGGAACCAAAAGATGTGCTATGAGGAGAAAGTTACCCTTCAAAACAAAGACAGCTTTTTTTTAAAATTACATTTTCAAGTTTAACTTCATCTAAAATGTTTAAATTTAGGGTGAGGGAAAAAATGAGCACTTATTCATTACATTCAAATCCTACACACTCAGTTTCTCAACAAAATAACCCAAGTCTAGGGTTTGTCTGTCTTTGTGTTCATATTTCCCAAAGATTTTAATGTGAATCTATCGCCAGAAATGCTTCCATTAAATTTATTTCTCTGGAAGGAAAGAAAAGATAATTATAATCATTCATCTGTTCTTTGGAGATTGCACCTAAAGGTAAAGGACAGTGCAAATTACCACGACAATGTATGCACTTTCCTGAGGACCTAATGATTCTCTTTCTCCCTGCTGTGGTCTCCACTGTCCTCATGTATCAGACCTGGAAACACAAAAGAGAAGCTGCATTGTATGGGCAGAACTGCCCACCTGGAGGCAGCCTTCACACTCCAGGTGTATCTTGCCAGCTAAATGTAGCCCACCTTTGCCTGTACTGTGTGAACCAAGCCTGTGCCCCATCATATCTTTTCTTCATTTTCTAGAGCGGGTTACATGTACCAGGAGTCCACAGCCAGACAGTTAGCTCCTGGCAATCTATCCGCATCCTCATTGATATCAGGTCTGTGAAAGACTCAGTGCTGGAGCTTAGAGGAAGAACAGAGCTCATGATAATGAATATTTATTGAGCTGTGACTCTGTACTAGGCTCTATCATAGGAGGTTTACATGTATTCATTCATGTAATACTTCCAGCAGTCCAATATCCCATTGAACCAATTTTATACTAACATAATGCTGAGAAACTGAGATTCAGATAGGTAAATTTTACTTCATAGAACTAGTAATAGGTAAAGTCCCTGTTTGAAGTTAGTATGATAATAGAGCCCATGGTCTTAACCACTGGTCTGTACTGTCTCATTGTAAAGAAGAGAAAGGAAAAAAAAATATCTAATGGTGTATAATTTTGAAAGTATATTGACACATTAAAATGTGAACAAACAACTATATAAAAAACGTTGGCAACACTCTATGAAAGCCTGGTCTAGGAGCTGAGAAGTTGCAGAGAATCAGCACAATGTCTTGTTTCTCCCGCTCTGTTCTAGGACAAAGCTATGTCCCATCTTGCACCTAAGCAAAGCATAGTAAGGAAAAAAAGGAATTTGAAGATGTGTCTGTGGAAACAAAAAATCAGATCTACAGATACTTCAGATATTGGAATCAACCAAAAATATACAAATTTATTTAATATATTTAAAGAGATAAAAGAAATAATTCTAAGTATGAATTAGGAAAAAGATACTATCAAATATGACTGAGTAGATCTGAAAAATAGTCAAAAGAACTTATATAAATTTAAAAATTTATCAGCATGGAGCTTGATAACTAGATTCTAAAATGCATAGAAAAGAACAAAGGTCAAAAATTCACTAAGATACTCCTCAAGTAGAATATTTGAGGGACTTAGAAAATATCAAAACATATTAAAAAGCTAGTATTTAAAACGTGTGATGTTATTATAGAGATAGACAAACAGACTAATATAACTGAACAGAAGGCAGATCCACTGACGTGTAACACCTTAATACGACAGTGATGAATTGTACATCAGAGGGTGTAAGAATCCTATTCAATAATTCGTGAGAAGATAATTGATTACTTTATACCATGCAAAAAATTGATTTTTGGTGGATTCATAATTTAAATAGGAAAGCCAAAATTTTTAAGACTTTAGTAAAATTTGAAGGAGGAATTTATCACTTTGCAGAAGGTAATGATTTCTTATTTAAGACAGAAACATTGCAATTATTTTTTAAAAATTTGATCAAGTTTACTAAATAAAATTGAAATTATTGTCCACCATAAGCTAAATGAAAATGCAAGCCAAAAACTGGGAGAAGATATTTACAATACATATAAACAATAAAGAGTACAGATTCAGGACACATAAATAATTCAAAAGTGATAAGAAAAAGGCAAATAATGCAACAGAAAAATGAGCAAATGATATAAAAAGGCATTGTACAAAAGGGCTAAACTCAAATAGCACATACTCATTTTAAAAGACAATCCTATTAGAACTTGGGAAAATGGGTATTAGCATAATAAGATACCATTTTACTCTCATGTATTATCAAAAATAAAAGTTTTAATATACTAAGTGTTGGTTAAGATATATAGTAATAGGAACATATATAAACAGGTGGTGGGACTGTAAATTAGTACAATCACCTTGAAAAACTATTTGGCATTACCTACTAAAATTAAACATGAGCATACACCATCTCTCATGCCTTCTACTCCTAAATATATACCTCAGAGAAGCTCTTATGTATGAGCATGAGGAGATATGTAAAAGAATGTTAACAACAATATTTTTATAATATTAGGAAATAAAGCCCAAAACCTTGAAATAACAAAAACACCCATTGATTGGAGAATAGATGCACATGTTCTATTAATTCAATAGAAAACTGTCATTTGAAATGAATTAGCTAGAGTAACATGGATGATTCTCACAAACAGAATATTACATAGAAATAAACTTCATAAGTAGCCAAAACTAATTATATTCTTAGGATTGCATGCATGCCTATTAAAACTAAACTAAAATCAAATGAATTACAAACACAAAATCCAGGGTAACAGTTGGCAGCAATGCAGGCATCTCTGATTGGGAAGGGAACACTAGGGACTTCAAAGTTTTTAACATAGATAGCAACACCCTTGCATTGGTTAATTTTATGTGTCAACTTGACTGGGCTGTGGGATGCCAAGATAGTTTGTTAAACATTATTTCTGGGAGTGTCTATGAGAGTCTCCTGGAAGAGGTTAACATCTGAATTGGTGGGCTGAGAAATGCAGATGGCCCTCCTCAATGTGAGGGGGCATCATCCAATCCACTGAGGGCCTGCACAGAATAAAAAGATACAGGAAGGTTGAGTTTGCTCTCAGCCTCACTGCTTAAGCTGGAACATTCATCATTTTCTGCCCATGGATCTGCTGATTCTTGGACCTCAAAACTACACCATTGACATTCCTGGGTCCGCAGCTTGTGGATGGCAAATTGTGAGACTTCTCAATCTTCATAATTAGGTGAGCCAATACCTTGTGACAAATATCTCTCCTTCTCTCTTGGTTCCCTTTCTCTGGAAAACCCTAAGACAACCCTCTTCTGGGTCATTTCAGATTCATGATTAGAAGTACATTATTGGCATTATTGGGCTTCAAAATGTCTTGCTGAATTAAACCCTTACAAATATTAATATTAATTGGTAGTATTTTAATATATAATAATACTGAATTTTTATAAGAAATTACTCTAAAATTTCAATAATGTAGGTAATCTTATTGAGAGGGAAGCTTAAGTGGAATGAAGACAACATCTTGAAACTATTTGATGTTTCACTCTGCACATTCTGTCCACTCAACGTATTCTAGCATTTCCAACTACACATGTAATTGGAAAAGGCTTCAGTATGTAGTGCACTAACGGCAGTATCTTGTGCTATACAACGGGAATAATTTTGACATGACAGCATCAAATACAGCTCAGAAGATCACTTAAGAGACTAGGATTCTTCCTCATGTTCTCGACTTTAACAGTCTGTAACTTGCCTTGACCTGTTATCCCCTCCTGTTGTTTTGGCATTTCCTTTACCTTATGCTGGTAAATCTGTTTGTGATTAGTTACCCTAACTCTGGGCTTCATTTATTTATTCATTTATTTATTTAATTTGAGTGTCCAGCCTTAACTCTGTTCCCATATGGAATGGCTTTTGATCTTATGTCCCCTATAGCAAAACAAATTTATTGGAAGTTTTTAAGAAGAAATGTAGCTGCTTCATGAGATCTCTAGCATCCATGTTTCCATTTACATATCAAAGCACAATTTTATTTTATTATATTTTGTTTTCTTTTTATTTCTCTTTATATTCTAGTTAGTTAATTTCCTTGATTTTTTAAAAGTGTATGTGTATATAAGTTTGTTATAAATTTTATTGCAAGATAATAAAATATTTGTTATTAAAAAGTGTGTGGTGTGTAGGCAGGTGATTATTTCATTATGATTTATTACAACTCTCACACATGCCGTCATGTCTGTGTGAATTATTTCATAATAAGGAAAATAAAATTTCTTCAAATAATGCAGGAGCAGTGTGAGTGATATCTACATATTTGCTTGCCCTTGGGTGACAATGTCAGTTGTAAACCACATGGAGAAAGAGGAAAGTGGTGGGGAGTCCATAGATACATGTGTGAGAGACACATCGATGGACTAAGAGCACACTTGTAGGAAGGAGTGAGGGGACCCTCACATCCTTCTCCATCCAAAAACCTGCCATCTACATCTGGAACCTGCTGCAGATGGCGATGGACAGTGAGGAGGTGCAGTTTCTATATAGCTTGGAAATCCTGCCCTTTTTTAATCCTTCATAGACACTTGGAGTAATGTAAAAAGAGTAAAAAGAGAATAATATATCACTTGTTTTCCACCACAGATTTCCCTTCTTTTAAATTTTATTTTTAGTTGACAAATAATAATTATATATATTTATAGGGTATAATGTTATGTTTCCACACATGTGTACATTGTGGAATGAGCAAATTTGGCTAATTAACATACCCATCTCCTCACATACATATTACTTTTTTGTGCCACCACAGATTTTATTTCCAAAAATCAGCAGTTCACACATCTGAATTCTCACCCTGCTAAAGTCCGTGTACAATTCACTCTGGCACTACCTCCAAGGGCTGACTTGTGGAGAAATATGGAGGTGTAGTCCTAGAGGCAACACAAGTGCAGACAGCCCTGCAAGGACAGTCTAGAGTTAGGTTTAAGAGCAGGTAGATGTCGGGGAGGCAGCCAAGATACCTTCAAAGAATGTTGAAAATGGTAGAGGACACAGATTTAGGAACTAAGACTCAGACCAAAAATATCTGCTTTCCGCCTCTTTGGAGATAACTTATGTGTCATGTATCCTTGGTTAAGTCGTAACTCGTGTTAAAGCTTATTAGTCTCACTGGGCAGAGTACCTTTAATTAAAAAGTTCAAAAGCCAGAAATATCAGCTGTTTGTCCCAGCTAAAATTTGATAATAAGAGATTTAAAAGGATTTTTTTAGAGCTCCATAATCAAAAGTCAACTTAATTAAAACTAATATTTAGGCTATACATGTACACGTGCATGTGTGTATGTATGTTTATAGTTTCAAGGCTTCCGTTCTCTCTCTGTAAAAATTTCGCAAATAAATTTCTCTCTTCTTAAATCCCTGCAAGCCATGTGCTCCCTTTGTCTATTTCTCCATTTACTTCTGTCAGTCTCTCTTTCCTCTTGCCATCGTTGATGCCACATGAGGGGATCTAAAAAATTTCTAACAGCCTGGGATACCTTAAGGAAAACAGAAAAGGCATCACAGACTCCTATTTTTTATGGAGAAACTTCTGTTTTTCCTGTGGAACCCCAATAATTGTAAGTAGATAGATTCCTCTCAGGTCTGCTTTTGGAAGTCTTTCTTTTGTATTTAGTTATCTGATCTCTTTGGCTTTTGGGGGTACCAGAAATTAGTGTGTAATGGCTAGGCAAGAGTGACAATGTAAGAGGAAGCTAACTGCAGTTGTTTATAGTTAACAATTATTAATACAGGGCTGAACTTTGCACATTTGGATAAGAAGGGAAACGGTTTAAACACTTAGAGAAATGTCTTTGTAATGGAGGGTACCATGAAAGCATTGTGTGGCTGGTCTGATAGTGTTTTTCTCTTTTTGGGGGACCCAAGATTCAGTGTGGGTTCTGCCTTGAGCACAGTGGTCCAGCTGGAAAACAGACTAAATTGAAAAGCCACATATTTACCTAGAATTTCTTCTAGGCTCATCTGTATGTATTCTTATAAAATCCTATGGTAAATTCCTAAGATTTTGTGTTACTTTGGTATCCATTTTTAATCTTCCTCTAACTGGCACACTCAAATCTCTTCTCGGAAAAAAAAAAAAAAGCTTAAATTCCCTCTCTGTGCTTTGAGATAGAAAGTTTGAAATGTAAATTTTATTATATCTTCCTTCGCCTAAGAGTCATGTCTTTGGAAATGCAGTTAGAGTTGCCTACCAACAATTATTTAGGGCAAAGAAACAGGTAATCAAGAGATTGATAGTCTAAAGAGCAAGAGAAAAACTATTTGAAAACTGGCAAATGAAGAATCATATAAATCTGTAAAATCTGCTTCTGTCTGTGTGTTTATATGTCTATGTGTTTGTATTTGTCATGTCTTCTCCTTTTTTTTTTTTTTGATAATCATTTGATTTGTCTGTCAGCTTATACCTTTAGATTTAAACCTTTAGATTTTAAAGCCTGGATGGGTGATATGGGAAGGTCTGGAGACAGCAGGCAGTCCATCTCCTCTTTAGGCAAGCTGTGCCTCTTGGTCATGCTAGCACAGATTAGATTCTCCAAGCATTGTTCTTTGTCCTGGGCTCTGCGTCTGATACATAATTGAAATTGCTTACCTCCTAAATTTTTCACTAAAATAAGGGTTACTAAGAATTAACATTATAATTAATATATATAATTAAAACTGCTAGATATAAGAGAAACAATTCTATATGGTATTAGAAAAGTAGGATGTGTTTTTTGGTAATAAATTTTACAAGAAGAAATAGGAATATGATTTTTGTCAAAAGGAAAATAATGTTGCCTGGTTTAGAGGTTTTTAAGGATTGTTTTAAACTAAAGAAATAAAAAATGATAGATAAAACTAAATGGATATAGAAAAATCGGAAAGAGAATGGGGAAATTGTAAAAGGCTATAAAAGGTTTATGGAAATCTTATTTGGTAGTTAAATCTGATTAAAAGTAGATGGATTAAAAATCTCTTAGATTTGATAAATGAATTTAGTAAAGCTTCAGTATACAAAATGGACATACAGAAATCAATACCATATCTATGCATCAATAATGATCTAGCCAAGGAGCAAATCAGGAAGGCTATTCCATGTACAATAGCTACAAAAAACCAAAAACCTAGTGATATATTTAACCAAAGAGTTGAAAGATCTCTATAAGGAAAACTAAAAAACACTGATGAAAAAAATTGCAGATGGCACAAACCATAGAAAAACATCCTATGCTTATGGATCAGAAGAATTAATATCATTAAAATGACTACACTGCCCAAAGCAATCTACAGTTTCAGTGCAATTCCTACCAAAATACCAATCTTGTTTTTCCAGAATAAGGGAAAACAATTCTAAAGATTATATGAAACAAAAAAAGAGCCTGAAGAGCCAAAAACAATCTCATGGGGAAAAAAAAGAAAAAGCTGGAGGTACCACATTGCCTGACTTCAAATTATAATACAAGACTATAGTAACAAAAACAGCATAACGCTGGTATAAAAATAGACACATAGACCAGTGGAACAGAATAGAGAATCCAAAAATAAAACTGCTTACTTACAGCCAACTAATTTTTGACGAAGTAGACAAGAACATACACTGGGGAAAGGGCACTCTTTTCAATAAATGGTTGAAATTGAATCGTCATGTGCAGAAAATGAAACTGGACCCCTATCTCTCACCACATACAAAAAATTAACATGAAATGGATTAAAGACTTGAATGTAAGACCTAAAACTATAAAAATATTGGAAGAAAACCGAAGGAAAACTTTTCTGGACATTGGTCTAGGGAAATAATTCATGACTAAACCCGCAAAAGCTCAGGCAACAGAAACAAAGAAAAAACAAATAGGACTTAATTAAACTTCTGCACAGCAAAAGAAATAATAGAGTGAACAGACAACCTGCAGATTGGGAGAAAATATCTGCAAACTATATATATGACAGGGGAATAATAATCAGAATATACAAGAAACTGAAGCAACTCAACAACAACAAAAACAACCAACAAATAAACCCATTAAAAAGTGGGTTAAGGACATGAATAGACATTTTTCAAAAGAAAATAAACAAATGTCCAACAACTATATGAAAAAATGTTCAACATCACTAATCATCAGAGAAATGCAATTTAAAACCACAAGGAGATATCATCTTACACCAATCAAAATGGCCATTATTAAAAAGAAAAAAATAACAGATGTTGGGAGGATGCAGAGAAAAAGAAATTTTTATACACTGTTGGTGGATATGTAAATTAGTACAACCTGTATGGAAAACAATATGAGGATTTCTCAAAAAAACTAAAAATGGAACTATCATATGGTCTAGTAATCCCACTTCTGAGTATCTACTCAAAGGAAAAGAAAGCAAAATATTAAAAAGATACTTGCACTCATATATTTATTGTAGCAATATTCACAATAGCAAAGATATAGAATCAACCTAAATTTCCATCAACGGATGACTGGATAAAGAAAATGTGGTATATATATGCACAATGGGATACTATTCAGCTATAAAAAAAGAATGAAATTATGCCTTTTTCAGCAACCTGGATGGAAATGGAGGCTATTGTCTTAAGTGAAACAACTGGGACACAGAAAGACAAATGTCACATGTTCTCACTTATAAGTGGGAGCTAAATAATGTGTACAAATGGAAGCAGAGTGTGGAATGACAGACAATGGAGACTTGGTGGGGTGAAGCGGTGGGAGGAGGATGAATGATGGGAGGTTGCTTGGTAGGTACAATGTATGTTGCTCCAATGATGGATGCACTGAAGGCTTTGACTTCACCACAATGCAATATATCAATGTAGCAAAATTTCACTTGTAACCCATGAATATATACAAATAAAAAATAAATTTAAAAAAATAAAATAAGGTTAAAGAGTTGGCAAAAAAAAATGGGAATCTGTTTTAATTCTCAGTAAATTGGTAGTGATTCTTTGTAGTTCAAAGTCTCTGGGTCAGATATAAAGATATAAGAGGTGTTAGATTACTATAGTTTCTTATGATTGAGTAATATTCCATTGTATACATATACCAAATTTTAATAATCCACTCATGGATTGATGGGCACTTGGGTTGTTTCCACATTCTTTCAATAGTGAATTGTGCTGCCATAAACATTCGGGTGGAGACGTCTTTATCATAGAATGTTTTGTGCTCTTTTGGGTAGATGCCTAATAGTGCTGTTGCTGGATCGAATGATATTTCTATTTTTAGCTCTCTGAGGTATCTCCAAATTCTTTTCCACAGAGGTTGCACTAATTTGCAGTCCCA
>CAUYSK010041528.1:0-19059 GCA_963575035.1 Avahi laniger | reverse complement strand
AATCCCCTTCACAATAGCAACAAAGAAAATAAAGTACCTAGGAATATATTTAACTAAGGAGGTAAAAGACCTCTACAGAGAGAACTATGAGACATTGAGGAAGGAAATAGCAGAAGACGTAAACAGGTGGAAAGCCATTGCTTTTATTATGCTTTGTTGTACTGATAAAACCATGTTTCATCTTCTGTTACAATTCTTTGAAGAAATGCTTCAAAATCTTGATCCCGCTTGTTTAAAATTTCCATGGAAATTTCTGCTCTTGTCTGCAAGTGATCTGGGTGCAATGGTTTTGGCACCCATTGATTGGAAAATTTGCTCCATTTTAACTTCAGTCAGAATTGTGTAAGCTGAATCAATTGAGATAGATGTCTATGGTGTTTGTTTTTGCTGTTAATTGTCAGTCCTATTCAATTAGGACACAAACAAGATTAATTTTTTCCTCAAAAATTGATGTAGGTAGTTTGCCACTGTGGGCATCATCTTCAATATCGCCTAATCCCTTTTTAAAACAAGTCTCCATTTATAAGCTGCTGCTTTCTTTGGGGCATTGTTCTCATAAACTTGTCATAAAGCATCAATGACTTATTTCACCATTTTCCCACTTAAGTTCACCATAAATTTGATGTTTGTTCTTGCTTCAATTTTTAGCAAAATTAATGTTGCTCTGATAGGGGTTCTTATCAAACTAATGTTTTATCCTTCTTAGTGCCTCAAATTAGATCCTGTCAGATACACTGTAACAAATTAGTACAAATTTATTCTGGTGCAAAGAAGTTTGAAATCCATGTATAGTTTTTTTCATAACATACATTTTCCATGAACTTGTTGAAGGTCCCTCATATATATACACACACGTATATAAACAGTCATTTTACCTATGTAACTTCTAATGGAAGAGCTAAAATACATTTGAAATAAAGTTTGTACAAATGTTATAGCAGTCCTGGCACCATAAAATCGCAGTTAGGGGCCACTGTTTCACTTTGACCTAGATTCAGAAGGAAAGGCTTCGTCGCATTGAGTCACTGTCATTATTTGTGATGACTTTAGTGCTTCTGATTGTTTTAACGAGGGGGAAATTGTTATGCACCAAATACTAAAAGAAAAAAAAAACAAAGCTTTGAAAAACACAGGGTTAAGTTACCTGACATAACCTACAGTTCATTGATAAACAAGTGTTACTTCAATATATTAACCATTAACTTGCAGTTGGTTGCAATTTTCAAAGAGTTATATATAAAGAGGAATCTCAGGCTGTCTGCGACCACATTTAACAACCACATTTACCAATAACATTTAGCAACCAAAGCAGATTAACCTATCTCATATTATTATTATATTGTCAACAAAAATATTTACTTGGTCCACTTCATGATTTTCCTGGAACTAAAACAAACAACTGGACATAAGGTAAGTTTTTTTGTAATTTTTTTAAATTTGTAATATTTATGGATATGTAATTAATAGTTGCACATGTTATGGGGTACATGTGATATTTTGATACAAATATAAAACATGTAATGATCAAATTTGGGTAATTGGGATATTCAGTGCCTCAAACATTTATCATTGCTTTGTGTGGGGAACATTCCAAATCTACTATTTTAATTATTTTGAAATATACAATAAATTATTGTTAACTATAGTCACCCTATTGTGCTGCAGAGCACTAGATCTTATTCCTTTTCTCTAACCATATTTTTGTACTCACTAACCACCCCCTCTTTATCCCCCTCCCACTGCCCTCCTCAGCCTCTGGTAACCACCATTCTATTAACTACTTCCATGAGATCAATTGTTTAAGTTTCCACATATGAATGAGAATATGCCACATTTGTCTTTTTTGTGCCTGACTTATTTCACTTAAAATAATGCTCTCCAGTTCCATCCATGTTGTTGCAAATAACAGAATTTCAGTCTTTTTTATGGATGAATAATATTCTATTATGTACACATGCCACATTTTCTATATCTATTTATCTGTTGATGGACACATAGGATGATTCCATATCCTGGCTATTGTGAATAAATGTCATCAATAAACATGGAAATACAGATATTTCTTCAACATACTGATTTCATTTCCTTTGGAGTTACGCCAATTAGTGAGATTGCTGGATCAAATGATAGTTCTATTTTTGCTTTTTGGAGGAAACTCCATATTGTTCCTCACAGTGGCTTTATTAATTTACATTCCTGTCAGTAGTGTACAAGCTCTCCCCTTTCTCTACATCCTTGCCAGCATTTATTACTTTCTGTCTTTTTGATAATAGCCATTTTAACTGCAGTGAGATGATGTTTCATTGTGGTTTTGTGGTTTTCATTTGCATTTGCCTGATGATTAGTGACACCGAACATTTTTTCATATACCTGTTGGCCATCTGCATGTCGTCTGAGAAATGTCTATTCAGATGTTTTGCCCATTTTAATTGGAATATTATTATTGTTTTACTATTGAGTTGAGTTCCTTATATATTCTGGTTATTAATTCCTTTTCAGTTGAATAATTTGTATTTTCTTCCATTCTGTAGATTGTCTCTTCATTTTGTTGATTGTTTCCTTTGCTGTGGTGAAGCATTTTAACTTGATGTGATCCCATTTGTCCATTTTGCTTTTTTTGCTTGTGCTTTTGAGGTCTTACCCAAGAAATCTTTACCCAGATAAATGTCCTGAAGAATTTCCCCAATGTTTCTTTCTAGTAATTTGTTAGATTCAGGTCTTGGATTTAAATATTTAATTCATTTTTTAAAAGCATTTTGGATTGCTAGGATTAAAGGCATGAGCCATTGCGTCCGGCCTGAACCACAGCTTCTGGCCCATGGTACTGGCACAAGAACAGAGACATAGATCAGTGGAAGAGAACTGAGAACCCAGATGTAAAACCATCCTCATATAGCCATCTAATCTTTGAAAAAGTAGACAAAAACATACACTGGGGAAAAGAATCCTTATTCAATAAATGGTGCTGGAAAAATTGGATAGCCGCATGAACAAGAGTGAAACAGGATCCGTATCTCTCACCTCTCACAAAAATCAATTCACGATGGATAACAGAATTAAACCTGAGGCATGAAACTAGAAGAATTCTAGAAGAAAATGTGGCAAAAACTCTTATACACATTGGCCTAGGCAAAGAATTTATGAAGAAGATCCCAAGGGCAATCACAGCAACAACAAAAATAAAGAAATGAGACCTGATCAATTTAAAAAACTTCTGTATGGCCCAAGAAACTATCACTATAGCTAATAGACAGCCTACAGAATTGGAGAAAAAAAAATATATATAATAGATATAAAATTCATTTTGAATTTTTGGAAATAATCATCTAAAAAGCTTATTTAGAACTCTTTCTGTTGGGAGTTGTTTTGCTAACATTCAGTGGCTTTAGTGACACAAACACGTGGTTATTAAGCATCCTGTCCCAGGTAAGCAGCTCTGCTGAAAGAAAGAAACCAAGCATGTAGGAAAGCACATGTGAGTTATATAGAGAATCTTCCAGATAACACTCATCTCAGAAGATGATACAGTTTATTTGCCTGAAGTCAGGTGTTTTGTAATCCTTTGAAAATGAAAAACACTGTAATCAGTAAAGGCAGAGTAAAAGGGCCAAGTGCATTAGTGTCTTTATAGTAACAGTATTATGCAGTGTGTGTGTGTGTGTGTGTGTGTGTGTGTGTGAGTGCTATAGTAGCAAAGAGAAAAAACAATCTATCCAGAACCAAATAAATATCATAGCAAGTATTGTTGAGACACTCTTGTAACTTTAAAGACCAAATTTTGATCAGTGGCACTAATAAATAGATGGTACATTGGATGATGTGAGGTGCCACTCAGATGCCCCCTTCAGGACTAAGGCAATCATTCCATCTGCTTTTAGGAGTATTACCTGATGGCAGCTTACAGCAGAAACTCTCCCAAGGAATTGTCCTCAGCCATAGAGAAATGTTTTACCTAAGATCATAGCCAGGGAATCTAATGACTGATCTATGCAGGGGTTAAAAAAAAAACTCAGCCCACTTGCATCTTTTAGAACAACACTAAATAGCCATCCCAGCTTCTCAGCTCCCCAAGAGTGATAAGGCTTCTTTTGTGACTTCACTGCAGTTTAACTTCTGCCTCTGCCCCTTGGGGCTACCCTCATTTTACCACAGGTGCTGATTCTGAGGGTCGTCCTCAGTCAATCTCCTGCTAGCAAAACAATCTCAAAATCAATTTCCAGGAAATGTAACCTAAGACACGTAGATTAAGTCTGACTGAAGCCACCAATGTTAGGATACATCTGGTGAACTGGTGCACATGGATCAACAAAAATCTATGTGGATAAAGATCTGAGGCTCTAAAAAAGAACTCAGCCTCAGGGAAGACAGGACCAGATAATCAGTTTGATCTCGTAACAACTTCATAGTAGTCAAGGGAGAGTGGCAATTCTAAGTACTCTGTGGTATTATTCACTCTCCCATCTCTTCACCTGAAACTGGAAATACGGCACAAGTGCAACAACCAGTTAGACATATCCATACCTCATGGATACACCAATACACAGCAGAGTAAGGAAGAACAAAGTAGGGGGAATGTTAATACATCATGGCCAATATATGGTAGAACACCAAACATTTCCATGAGAACATATGACACACTCCCTTGGGATTCCAAGAAATTCTGAGGAATTAAGGATTCATAAGAGGAGGAAATATTTCCTTTAACAGATTGGCTTCAAAGCCAGAAAGTAACCAAGTTAGAATGGACTGGCTAGGACTAGAGGAGACCACATAAGCAAGAGAACAATTTGGTTGCATGGACAAAGAATAAGGACCAATGGGCCTTGATTCAGGTGAATGTAATCAAAGGTCATAAGGAATTTTGTTAAAAGTCATTAGAAAATCTATAGTAGATACACAGACAAAAAAGCAAAGAATCAAAACATACCACAAGAAAAGATCACTTAACCACACAGAAAGATAACAAAAGAGGAAGAAAGGAACAAAGGATCTACAAAACAACTGGAAAATGATTAATAAAATGACAGTAGTAAATCCTTACCTATCAATAACTACTTTGAATGTAAAGGGATTAAATTCTCCAATCAAAAGACATAGAGTGGCTGAATGGACAAAAAAAAAAAAACAACAAGACCTAAATATATGCTGTCTGTAAAAGACACACTTCACTTGTAAGAACACACATAAGACTGAAAAGTTAATGATGAAAAAAAATATTCCTGCTTGAAGAAAATGTAGGGAAGATTCTTTCAGACATCAACCTACGCAAAGAATTTATGAAGAAGACCCCCAAAGCAATCATAGCAGCAATGAAAAATAAATAAATGGGACCTGATCAAGTTAAAAAGCTTCTGTGAAGCCAAGGAAACTATCATTAGAGCAAATAGCCTACAGAATGGGAGAAAATATTTGCTTTGTACACATCTGATAAAGAGCTGATAACCAGAATCTATGTAGAACTCAAAAAAATCAACAAGAAAAAATCAAACAACCCCATCAATAAATGGGCAAAGGACATGAACAGAAACTTTTCAAAAGAACACAGAATAATGGCCTGCAAACATATAAAAAAAATGATCAACAATTCTAATCATTAGGGAAATGCAAATCAAACCACAATAGATATCACCCAACCCCAGTGAGAATGGCCTTTATCAAAAACTCCCAAACCAATAAATGTTGTACCCTTATCTCACACCATATAGAAAAATCATCTTAAAATGGATAAAAGACTTAAATGTAAGACTCCCAAACTACAAAACTACTAGAAGGAAACATCAAGGAAAAGTTCCATGGCATTGGTCTGAGCAATGATTTATTAGATATGACCCCAAAAACACGGGCTACAAAAGAAAAAAACAGATGAATGGGATTACATCAGACTGAAAAATCTTCTGTACATACAGCAAAGGAAACAATTGACAGAGTGAAGGGACAACCTACCGAATGGGAGAAAATATTTGCAAATCATACATCTGATAAAGGGTTAATATCCAAAATAGATAAGAAACTTGACTCAATAGCAAGAAAACAAATAACTCAAGTAAAAAACAAGGCAAATGACCTGAACAGACATTTCTCAAAAGAAGATATACAAATGGCCAACAAGTGTATGAAAAGGTGCTCCACATCACTAATCATCAGGGAAATGCAAATCAAAACCACAATGAAATATCACCTCACACCTGTTACAATGGCTATTATCCAAAACACAAAAGATAACAAGTGTCGACAAGGATGTGGACAAAAGGAAACTCTTGCATACTGTTGGTGGGAATTTAAGTTAGTAGATCCATTATGAAAACAGTATGGAGGTTTCTCAAAATATTAAAAATATAATGACTATATAATACAACAATTCCACTACTGAGTATATAATCAAAGGAAATGAAATCAGTATGTCAAAGACATATATACATCTTCATGTTTAGTGCAGCATTATTCACTATAGTCAAGATATGGCACCAACCTAACTGTCCATCAATGGATAAAGAAAACATAGTATATATACACAATGGAATACAGTAGTCCCCCCTTACTACCCATAGTATTGCTTTCTGTGGTTTCAGGTACCCATGGTCAACCACAGTCCAAAAATATTAAATAAAAATTACAGAAATAAACAATTTATAAGTTTTAAATTGCTTTCTGTTTTGAGAGAATGATGAAATCTCACACAGTCCTCTTCTGTCCCACCAAGGACATGAATCATCTCTTTGTCCAGCTTATCCATGGCATATACACTATATTAGTTTAGTCACTAACTAGTCATCTCAGTTATCAGATCAATTGTCATGGTATAGCAATTATAGCAATGCTTTTGTTCAAGGAACCCTTATTTTATTTAATAGTGGCCCCAAAGTACAAGAGTAGTGATGTTGGCATATTTTTATAATTATTCTATTTTGTTATTAGTTATTGTTAATCTTTTACTGTGTTTAACTTATAAACTTTACCATAGGTATGTATTTACAGGGAAAAATATAATATAGAGAGAATTCTGTACTATTAAAGGTTTCAGGCATCCACTGGAGGTCTTGGAACATAACCTCATGGACAAGGGGAGCTATTGTACTAATCAGCCATAAACCAGAAGAAAATTCTGCCATTTGCAATGACATGGATGAACCTGGAGGACAGTATATGAAGAGCAATAAGCCAGGCTCAGAAAGACAAATACCATGGGGTTTCACTCATATGTGGAATCTAAAAGAGTTGATGTCATAGAACTAGAGGGTAGAATGGCAGTTACTAAGAACTGGGGTGGTTCGGGGGGTGTGGGAAGATGTTGGTCAGAGTATACAAAATTTCAGATAGATAAGAGGAATAAGTTTAAGAAATCTGCTGCACAACATGGCAACTATAGTTAATAACAATATATTGTATTCTTAAAAAATACTGAAAGTGGATGTTGTCTTCTCACAACAAAAATGATAACTATTAATATGTGAGATAATGCATATTAATTAGCTAGATTTAGTCAATCCACAATGTATATATACTTCACATCATATTGTACATGATAAATGCAATTTTATCTGTAATTTTAAAAAATAAAGAGAACTTGAAGAAAAAAATGAGACTGTTCTCAACTTGCTTAAAATCAAGCTCTAATCACTGTATCTAAAAGTCCCCATACAATCTTCACATTACTTGATATGTCTAAAATATTATGTATTTTTTATTTCTTTAAAATTTTCAGATAAAACTACATGTATTTATCATGTACAACATGATGGCTTAAAGTACAGTCACGTGTTGCTTAGGGACTTAGCTATGTTTTCAAAAATGTATCATTAGGTGATATTGTCATTGTACAAACAACATAAAGTGTGGTTACACAAACCTAGATGGTATACCCTACTGTACAACTGGGCTATATTATACAGTCTATTGCTCCTATGCTATAAATCTGTACACCATGTTACTGTGCTGAACAGTGCAAGGAAGTAGTAACACAGTGATAAGTATATGTGTGACAGGAATTTTTTAACTCCATTGTAATCTTACAGGACCATCATTGCATATGCAGTTTATTGTTGACCAAAACATCTTTATACAGTGCATGACTGCAATTATACATTGTGGAATGATTAAATCTAACTAATTAATGTATGCCATGAATGTCTGTTCCTCACCTGGTACATGGTCCTACTACTGGGTATCTACTCAAAGGAAGAAGTCATTTTATCAAAATACACCTGCACTCGAATGTTTTTGCAGCACAACTCACAATTGCAAAGATCTGGAATGAACCTAAGTGCCCATCAATTCCTGAGTGGATTAACAAAATGTGGGGTATGTATACCACGGAGTACTACTCAGCCATAAAAAGGATGAATCAATTCCTTTTGCAACAATGTCAAAGGAATTGGAGACCATTATCCTAAATGAAGTATCTCAAGGATGGAAAAACAAATGCCACATGTACTCTCTAATAAATTGGAACTAACCAATGGGCACACATATGCACAGAGGTAAGTAAAAGTCATTGGAAATCAAGCAGGGGGAGGGGAAGGAGGGAAGAGGTAAAGACCTATCTAACGTGTACAATGAATATTATTCGCATGATGGGCAGAATTATAGCCCTGACTCAAGCCATGTAACAAACACATTTGTACCTCCTTAATATTTTGAAATATATAAAAAATAAAAATAAATTTTTAAAAAATATGCATTAACTCACATAATTATTTTATGGTGAGAACACTTTACATCCACTCTTTTCTCATTTGTGTGCACATTTTGCCATTATTCTAAGTTCAGTTTTTTTTAACTTAATAGAGACCTTATTTCTCTTAATTTTTCAATCTCTCTCAACATACCTCCATTTTTTTTTCAGTATTTCCTTTTCCCACCACACTATCCTCCCAGGGTTCCATCATTTACGTTTCTTTTCATTACACACCTTGGCATCAGTGGTCTCTCTTTCATCTATTTCTTATACTTCATTCCCAAATAGATATCCGTATCTTGATATTTCTCCTGATAAAATGGTTCATGTTTCAAATTCCCTCAACATATCTTAAAAACAAGCTAATCATTCTTTTTTAAAATTCCTGCTTTTCTCCATTTATGTTTTATCTCTATGTAAGGCATCATTAACCTCTCAATAACCAAAGCTAAAATGTTAGCTACTTCTGCGACTTTCATTCACAATATACATTTGATGGTATCGAAGCCACCATATTTATAAGTCCATATTTATAAGACATGGCTATTTTCCCTGCTTCTGAAACTTTTGCTATCTAATGCTACTTAAAGGAAATTTAAGATGAGGACTGAAATGTTATAGTTATACTGACTCAAATGGGGATTTTCATTGACATTAATCAGAATAATTTCATTGAAATTGGTAGGACAGGACAGTTATTGAAATATGAATGATAAGTAAGGAAAATCAAGTCAGTGAACATAGGAAAGCAAAACAAAACTATTTTACTAGCTAACAGGATACTTCCTGCTAGTGAACAGGAAAAATTGTAAGACTTTATAAAGAAGGTAATAGTTAAACTAATGTTGCCGAGAAAGTGGGAGGTCATAGAATTAAGGCATATTAGTGAATCTAAAATCATATTCTGTAAATATTTTACTGTCAACTTTCAGTGCACTCCCTTGCCTCTACCTTGATTAGCTATTTCACAATATATGACTTTGGTTATACGATAGGTCAGCAAGAGAGCACAGCTGAGTTAGGTAAATCTGTTGCCTCTCTTGGAAAATTTATTCAAAGTATGTATTGTACAAGATGATGAACTACTTACACCTGACACGTATTTGGCATCCAATAAATATCTAAAGAACATATTAATGAATGCCATTTAGATGAAGGGCTAGAAGTGTCAGTTTGGTATTTCATAGAAACTATAATTTAACCCGTTGAGGGCTGTTGGCTTATTGTCTCTTGAGTCTGTTTGTTTCATGTCTGCAACATTTACTGGCTAAAGGTCACAGGCTATTTCTGTTTTCCTCATGTCCTTTCTTGTGTGCCAACATGATGCAGTATTTTGGCACATTTGCTACCTTGAATCTTCTGGCCAGGATTGTGAGCCAGGATCAATGAAAGAAGCATAGATAGAAAAAAAGAACATTAAATTCATTTGGGATTCTTCATTTGAGAAATGGACCAGATTCAACAACTGCAGTATAGTATCATGAAACTGTCACAGAGATTTATGGAGATTCTGAAGACAGCTTATCACCTTTTAAAGTTTGGCCACCAAGCCAAAAAGACCAAACCTCTGTTCACAAGGTTGCTATTTAAGAAAGGAATTCTAGTCAAATCGCTTTTTCTTCCAGAGAGGAATCAATTAACATGCTGTGCTTGTCTTATATATTCACTTTTAATTTGGCAGATATTCAGTTTATATGCTCAAGTTTAACCTGGTTAAGAGTTGTAATAAAGCATTATTTAACATTCTTCAAAGTACACTCCAATTATCAGAATATGTATTAGACATCTCTTTACACTTGGATTGAAGCCAACACAATAATTTTATGGCTTTTACATTTTCCAGAGATGTCCAATGGTTTGAACTGTTTAATACCTTATATATTCAGAAAACAAAACTCTACAGCTAACTGATGATGTTGAAGATCAGGAAGTAGAATGCTTAAAGGTCCTTCATGTATTTTTTTCATTTAACCAAGTTATCTTCTTAAAATTCAGTACCAAAGATTCTCCACCTTTTTATGTTCAAAATTAAAAACTCACACAAATACAGAACGTCATTCCTTCCCAAAGAAAGAAAGCCATAAATATTATACAAGCTAGATACAGCTGCTTTTATGCCTCCCTAATATTCTCTTTTCAAATACACTGCAACTGAAAGATTATTTCTCTTTGACTCAAAAGTAAATAAAAGGCATAGAATGGTGATTCCCTCCCTGGATTACATGTTTATTTTAAAAAAATAAACAAGTTACAGGCCAGCAGTTATGCTACATACCTTGCTGAATGAGTTTTCCTTAGGCTTATAAAATACAACCATTGATTCCACCAGTTGGCAGTAAGCCATGACAACTGACAGCAGCCCTGATTACAGTAACAGAGAGACTTACATGTACTGTTCCATGAAATTTGTTGACCTGCAGAATGTCAGCGATGCTCATCACCCCGCTTCGTGCTACAGGCTGGCAGCCATCCTAGGCCTTAAGAGCAATCTCATCTGCTTCTAAACTTAAAACCACAATCAAAACACTCATATATAATTTGTTTTTTAACCACCAAAAACACTTAAAATTGCAGATGTATGAAAAACATATTGGACATACATTACATTTCATTAAACTCAAAAGTTTTCTGTCCAATCAAAATAGTAACAATTGACGGTGAAACAGGAGAAAGAGTAGAGAAATTTCGTATGTGTATGGAGTGGTTGTGTTTTGCTTTAACATAAAATATTGAACTTCATTACCAGTTATCTGTCACCCTATATAAAAAAATGGTTATTGTACTTTCTTCCTAACCATGATAAAAATCCTTTAAGGAGATTAAAGCAATTTTACATTTATTAAAATAATAATGATTAGACAAAAGAGAGAGACAAGGTACAAAAGGAAGCCAAAACTTTAAGTGTGCAAATACATTTAAATTAGTAAAATTTAATGCAAAATGGAAAAGGTATGTTACCAAAATTTTGGAGTGGGAAGTATATAGTGATTCTTTTAAATAAAGTTTACACATATAAAAAGACAGGAAAAATGACTACTTTTATCCTTATTTAGTTGCTAATTACAAAATAGATATTGAAAATTTTAAAGTTGAAATCTTATAAATATTATATTTTGTTCAATCTATATAAACTGTGTTCTCATCTATATAGAGTATTACTTTAGGAAATGTAGAGTTCTTCATAGGAAGTAGAAGACAAAAGCTCTATCTTCTGTGACCTAATAATATAGTAATAAGACAAATAATATATCAACTATGTATTCTTGATCTCATTACTTACATAGATAAATATATAGATGCATATATGTTCAGAGATATTTATATCTAACTGTATATATTTACAAATATATTTTCATATATAAACATAAATTCAAATTCATTCCTGAATACTCAGTCCTTATATATAAATGTGTGTGTATATACATATTTTGAAATAAAACTTATTATTAACAAAGTTTCAAGTATATCATAATATTCAACATATTTCATTTATTAGCTCTTTGATTAATTAAATAAAATATGGCTCCTATTACTACTGAGGTCAGAGTTGGAATTAGAAATGAAATAGTATGCCAATCATTTTATTAATTCTTAAAAATACTCAAATAATAAAAGAAACATTTTTGTTTAAGAATTTTAGAACTTGGACATAGCAACAAATACATTTCCTGATTTGGAATTACATGCCCCTGGATTGGCCCATTCTTTTCCCTAGATTTTAATAATTTTTTCCCAGTGTTACTGAGGTGTAATTGGCAAATGAAAATTGCATATATTTAAAAAGTATGTGATGATTTGATTATGTACATTGTGAAATGATTACCATAATCAAGTTAATTAACATGTTCAACACCTCACATAGTTAATCTTTGTGTTTGTGTGTGTGTGTGTGTGTGTGTGTGTGTGTGTGGTGAGAACACTAAGATCTACTATCTTAGCAAATTTGAAGTACACAATACAGTATTATTAACTATCATCACCATGCTGTAAACTAGATTCCCAGAACTTATTCATCTTATAACTGAAACTTTGTACCCTTTGACCAACATCTTCCCATTTTCCCCACTTCCCTAGCTCTGGTAACCACCATTCTACTCTCTATTTCTATATATTTGACGTTTTTTAGATTTCACATATAAATGAGATCATGCAGAATTTTTCTTTCTGTGTATGGCTTATTTCATTTAGCATACTGTCCTCCAGGTTCATCTATGTTGTTACAAATATCAGAATTTCCTTCTTTTCCATTATACATATAAACCACAGTTTATCCATTCATCCATTTATGAACATTTAAGTTGTTTATGTAGCTTGACTATTGTGAATAATGCTGACATGAATATGGGAACACAGGTACCTCTTTGAGGTACTGATTTAATTTCCTCTGGGTATATATACCCAGAAGAGGGATTGCTGGATCCTATGGTAGTTTTAAAATTTTTGAGGAACCTTCATACTGTTTTCCATAATGGCTGTGCCATGTGTTCACAGACTGGAAGAATTAATATTGTTAAAATGTCTACACTATCTAAAGTAATATATAAATTCAACATAATCCCTATCAAAATTACAATGACATTTTTACAAAAATAGAAAAAACAATTATAAAATTTGTATGGATCCAGAAAAGACCCCAAACAGCCAAAGCCAGCTTGAGAAAGAAAAACAAGGTTGGAGGTATCAACTTCCTGATTTCAAATTATATTAAAAAGCTATAGTAAACAAACAATGTGTTACTGGCAGAACAAGAGACACATGGACCAATGGAACAGAATAGAGAGCCCAGAAATAAACCATGCATATACAGTCAACCAATTTTCAACAAGGGTACCAAGAATACACAATGGGAAAAGGATCATCTCCTCAATAAACGGTGTTGGGAAAATTGGATATTCGTTTGCAAAAGAATGACATTGGACTCTTATTCTATACCATACACAAAGATCAACTCAAAATGGATTAAGGACCTAAGAGTAAGGCGTGAAACCATAAAACTCTTAGAAGAAAACACAGGGAAAGGCTCCTTGACTTTGGTTTTGATAATGATTGTTTCAATAGGACACCAAACATTCAGGCAACAAAAGCAAAAATAAACAAGTGGAACTACATCAAGCTAAAGGCTTCTGCAGAGCAAAAGAAATGATCAACAAAATGAAAAGGCAATCTACAGATTGGGAGAAAATATTTGCAAACCATATATCTTATACATATAAGTATATATATATATCTTAAACATATAAGGAGTTCACACAACTCAATAGCAAAACAAATAACCCAATTAAAAAAAGGGCAAACGACCTGATTTGGCATATATCCAAAGAAAACATACAAATGGTCAACAGGTATGGAAAAAGGTGCTCAACATCACTAATTATCAGGCTAATGAAAATCAAAATCACAATAAGATACCACCTCACACTTGTTAGGATGGCAATTATTAAAAAGACAAGAGATAGTAAGTATTGGCAAGGGTTTAGATAAAAAGTATTTCTATTTTTAATTTTTTGAGGAACCTCCATACTGTTTTCTATAATGGCTGTGTCATTATACATTCCCACCACAGTGTATAAGGGTTCCCTTTTCTCCACACCCTAGCCAACACTTATCTTTCATCTTTTTGATAATAGCTATCCTAACCTGTGTGAGGTGATAGCTCATTGTGGTTTGATTAGCATTTCCTTGATGGTTAATGATGTTGAACACCTTCTCATTTATCTGTTGGCCATTGGTGTGTCTTTCAGCCACATAAAATGAAAACTGAAAACAAGCACTTGAATCATTTATCATTTTTCCACCTTACCAGAACCCATCCACTTACTTTCTCAGGAAAAGATCAAGTCCTATTTCCCTTTCCATTTCTATAGCAATGAAGAAAAGCCTAAATGTATATAACTGGTACATTTTGGGTACTCTATTATTGCAACATGAAAAATGCTGTTTCAAGCATTTCCTAGACCATAATTTATAAAACTGGAGACTAACATTATATACTTTAAAAAATCTTTTATAAAACAAATTGTTAGGGCTTGACTTTCCTGTTTATTGATGCTCTTGCTTACTCATCATCCCTGACAGAGTGCACAGTTCTGAAATAAACTGAAGAAAATATTTTAAAATGAAAAAGTCTATTCTTCTGATGCTATTTCCATTCTCCTTCCTTTTTTGTCAAGTTCATATTGCAGATCTATTATTACATTCTTTGTCTATGTGAATTGTGACAAGTTTCCGATGATTCATTCTTAATCAATAACCAGGGAGATAAAATTTGAATCTATCAATAAAAGACAAGGAGTTGTTACTTTTAGTTAAAGAAGGAAATAATGATTCACTAAAAGATGTGTCTTGCTAATGCTGACTCACACAATAGGACCCCATTATGTAAATAGAATTATGAAAGATTTCTGTTTTGCATGTCTTTGAAGGGAGGAAAATGAGTGCTTTTTTTAAAAGCTAGTGGAATAATCACCATGTTTGACATAATGGAAATTCTCATCTGAGCTATAAACAGCAAAATGAGGACACATACATTAGAATGCCTTTGTAGTAAAACATATGCTGTGAACTTGGATAGAAAAGCCAGAAAATGGTATCCATGGAAGTTGAAGAGATTAGCCTTGGGAGATATAGAAATAAGTACATATTAAAGATGTATAAATAAATATAAATCATTTTATATAAACTCCAAATGTTAGGCTATATATTTGGAGCTGTGTTATACTTCTGCACTTAAAAATATTACAAATTCCTTTGCATAACTCTCAAGTTAACAATTTTTTGTAAATAAGTTAAGGGATCTAAGAATGGACTTCAAGGGCTGTGGGAACCTCCTGAAATTATAGTGCACCATCTGCACTGGAATTTAGCAGAAGTATATAGGATGTTCATAATGGTGGGAATACATGAAAATTTGAAAGCTAGATTCAAGCCATGCTATGCGGGGGTGGAGGTGATTCTTGAGCATTAGGAAAAAGAACTATGGAAACTTTCCAAATAATATTGATAGGCAATATAAATTAACTCTATTATTTCACAGCATTTATTTGAACTCATTCAATTGATCTTCATAATAATCACATCATGTAGGTACTATTATTATATCCAATCTACACATAAGGAAACTGCAGCACGGGGAAGTTAAATAATTTATTCAAGGTCACATCAAGATAGTGGTGGAGTCTATCAGGTGATGGTTAAAAAGGAAGAGGGTATGTGAAAGTAGATTCAGAAGAAAACAGAAGTTTGTTTCTGTTGTTTTACCATTTTCTCAAATTCAGACCACAGGTTATATATCCACATATAATTTGTCTTTGAAAGAGATTTGCAAGGTGTCTTTTATTTTTTATTTAACAAAAATGGCACCGAAGGACAAGGTCTTTTGGAGAAGGGTGAAGAACTTACATTTATTGAGCATCTGCTATGTACCAAACATACATATTGTCTAATTGAATCATTAGAACGGCACTTCATATTGGGTGTTAACCTCCTTTTTTCATAGAGAACACTGGAACCGAGAAAAACAATCAGTAAAATGTCACAAGGAAATGAAAGTCAGAAGTGGAATCCAAACACAGTTCTAATTGACTTTAAAACCTGCCTTTTTTCAAAAATGTCATGCTTCTTCCCAGGGAGGGACAAAGCAGATTTAATTGGTCTATTTAAAATAAATCACATTGAAAACAAACACCTTTCAGAATTGTGAAAGAAAATCACAAGCAGAAAGAATTAAAACAACACTTGGACATTTGGTTAATAAAATGGTTAAAATAAACTGTTATCAAAAGACACTTTTTAAGTTGCTAATTCCACTCAACACTAGGCTACGCATTGTGTTTAGATCCCAGCTGGTGATATAACTGAGTGTTTCTAGCTGAAGAACATAGTTTTAGTAGTTTTAAACATTCCTTTCTTGTCCATAATATATTGAATATATTTCCAGGAAATATATCAGTCCATAGTATGATATATTTTAAGTATAGTGGATGATGATAAGGCCTTTAATCTCTAGAGTTTTGTACATTTGTTTGATTAGAGATGCACTATGCTATTTTGTTTTAAAACTTGATTAACTGTAGGGTATTTAGTGGCACTAGTAAACTCTCCTCTGTTTAATCACTTGAACATAAGATGCCAGAGAGGAGTAAGTTTTAACTTCTATTTTGGTAAAAAAAAAATACTTATCAAATTAATTGTTTCAAAGACCGAGAGTTTAGAATAAGTGCAACAACATATAATCAATTTAATTAAGAGATAATTTGAATGGCCCTCATTATTGTTAATTATTTAAATACAGAAGGAATATAGATACTTTTAATATGTTATGGCATCTCTCTTCTTCTCTTCCCAGTTTTATACAAAACTTTGAAAATTAAAGTAGGTCTTAGAATTTGAAAATAATTTTTACTTCAATTAATTAGATAAAATGAAATGTAGATGCATACAACTTATACATAATACAGTTTACCATCTTATTGCTAATCAACTTTTTTTTTCTTTTTGAAACAGGGTATTTCCCTGTCACCCTGGCCAGAGTGCAGTGGCATCATCATAGCTCACTGCAACCTCAAACTCCTGGGCTCAAGCGATTCTCCTGCCTCAGCCTCCCAAGTAGTTGGGACTACAAGCGTGAGCCACCATGCTCGGCTAATTTTTGTATTTTTTTGTAGAGACGGGGTCTCACTCTTGTTCAGAATGGTCTCTGACTCCTGACCTCAAGCAATCCTTCCTCCTTGGCCTCCCAGAGTGCTAGGACTACAGCCATAAGCCATGGTGCCTGGCTGCTAATCAGCTTTCAAAGTGACCCGAAATTCATAGATAGATAGATAAATAGATATAAAATAGTTACCATTTATGGCAGCTAACAGAATTTATATGCTCCACATTGTTTGCTGTGAATCAATTTGTGAGTGAATTATGCTTTTCTATATATTCCCATTATAAAATTTCAGAGAAACTTATCTTGATAAGACTTGAAATAGTAGATACAATAAAACTAAATTTAAAAAAGTCAAGGGAGTGTAGAAAAGTCACATGTTTAAAAGAAAGGAGATAACATTCAAATAAATATTAGATACTATTATTGTTACTGTGTTAATTTTATTAGCAATACAAAACATGTTATAGTGAGGAATTACTGTTCAGATTCAAGAAATCAGGACTCTTAGTGTGGTGGTTTTAAAATATGATGCAAATTCTTTGACATTGTTTCCTTTTAAAAGGTGAAATCTATTATAATTCCCCTCCTTCTTAATAAGGGATGGTCTTCAGCGATCATTTCTAAAATAGAATATGGTGGAAGTGATGCTATGTGACTTCCAAGGCGAGGTTATATAAAGCATAAATTCTGTCTGACTCTTTCTATTGAATGGCTCATTCTTGGAGAAGGTGGACTCCATGTTGCGAGAACACTGATGTGGTTCTGTGGAGAGGAAATAAGTTCCCCTGCCAAAAGCCAGCACCAAATGTGCCACATGAGTGAGCCACATTAGAAGCAGATCTTCTAGCCCAGTTAATCTTTTAGAGACTGCAGTCATACAAAGATCTGGGTGTCGATATCCAGTCTGGGGAAGCACATATGTAAAGGCTCAAAAAGACAACATGTCTTAGCATTTAAGGTATGTGGAAGAAATAAAAAGATGGTCAGTATGACTGGAGCATAATGAAAAGGAGATGAATTGGAAGAGGAACTGCACTGTGAGGTAGGCTGCTCAGTTGAAATTCAGTTATTTTCATATTGAGGTACTAGTGATAATCTCAGTTCTAACAACTTGATATCTCAGAAAAAAGCACTGCTTTAAATCAGAAAGTTACAGAAACAGCCATTTCTACTTATTTAGAACATTTTTGGAAGGCACATTCACATTGCACTTACTTGACATTTAATCAGATTTTTAGATTGGCAAAAATGATAGGTTGAAGTTGCTCACTGTAAGTCATAACACCTCATTCGCTATTTTGCTGAATAATAGATGAAAGTATTATATCCATTTCAGTTCCTTTTTTCAAGTCATGTCCATGAGTACCAACTAAAATATGATTGTCATTACATGCAAAAAATGTATAACCTCTGCAATACTATCAGAATTTTATTACTATTATTTTTCAAGATATGAACCCAATAGCTCCTTATATTTTTCTTCCTGAATCATTTATTTATATGGAGAAAAAAAATCATAATTTAAACACTTAAAGATATATTCAGGTTCAAAAGGGAGAGTACATTAATTGTTTTAATAAAAATAAAAATCTCTCCATTCGCATTCTCATTTTAAATCAGTGATACTAGGATATAAAAGATAATGATTCTAATTGTACTTTATATATATATACTTTATATATTGCATTATATATTATACATTATATTATATATTATATAATATAATATAATT
>CAUYSK010041526.1:0-27793 GCA_963575035.1 Avahi laniger | reverse complement strand
CGAGACCTTTATCCAGGGGTGCTTTGGGGTTAGACTTAAGTGGGTGAATTTTTCTAATCCTGCCTCTCCCCCTTACACCCCATGTACTAACTCCTTTAGAATTAATCCAAATGGAAAGAACGCCTCCCCCAAATAGATCTTACCTGCTTGAAAATACTTCACATTTATTCTATTGTGAAAAACTCAGTTTTCTCTTCCCCCAGTACTGCCTGTATTAAAAACCTTCTTTTGATAACAAAGGGCTTTCGGGTTCATTTACAGTCTAAGGTAATTTGCCTCTGCAAGGGCAAAGAGATGCAGTTCAGTGTGGTTCATCTAACTGAAACTTTATAAAGTCTGTGCGGTCCGTTTAGGTCTAGGCATGGAACACTTAGACTGTAACAGCGCACACTGCTGCAACCTGGGCAGGCTTGATGTCAAAACACAAGAAATAGCATAGAATCTATGATTTGTTCTCCAAATGGCCTTTTCCAGGTTGTACTCAGCCTGGAAGATTTTACTGACATAAATCCAAGGGCAAGAAAACTCTTCCCAGAGATACAGCACAGCTCAGGCAGATGGGATGTTTACGGTGGGGGAGAATTGCAGAGAGTGTGGCCATCTCAGGTTCTGGGCGGCCAACTTTACAAAGCCCACATCTTAGCATCTACATCTACACAGACCTGTGCAGTAGCATGTAGCAACCAGGAGAGCTAAGGCTCCTAAAGACAAGGCCTGGAAATCATGACCTTTGAGACATTGTAGCCAGAGAGAAGGAGCCCCCTCTGCTATTGGATTGGGAACCCTAGTGGAAGGCGGGAGCCATCCAGGACAGACAGCAGGGCAACATGAAAGTGTAGGCACAGGCGATCAATAGAGTGAAAGAAGACACCGTCGACGGGTAGGGAAGAAACACTGTCCACAACCCCACCTGGCTAAGGTTTTTACCAACCATTAGTCGGGGCGGGGGTGGAGGGGCCTGGAGGTGAATATGAAAGACACACTGTATTTATGTGTCCTTGGAACATTTGTGTGGAAGTTAATGACTTGATGAGGGGTATGTGGTTTATTCTGCAGTGTGGGATTGGCCACAGGAGTATAATTTAATTAGGGCTGTTCTGCATACAGATTTGCCTGATTTGAAGCTTATTCCTCCCCTGGGCAGGGAAATCTCCCGTCTCTGATGAGTACATGGGAAATTAGGTCATCTGTAGACGACAAAGAATGCAGATGCCATGAACAATGAGTGCCCACCTGTGGCTTCACCTGGGCATTGCTCTGGAGCCACTACACTGTCAGGCACACCACATATATTACTATCCTTGTGGCTTCTGCACGGCCATGTATAAACAGGGAAAATGGACTCTGAGCTATGAATCATTTTCCAGGTCAAGTCTGGGGTGCCGGTAATTCCATTTCTGGGATCATTTTCCCAGAGCAGAGCAGGACACGTTGTTGCGGAGTGTGATCTCCTTTTGTAGTGGAGTGTCTCAGAGCCAGCTGACAGTCTGCGTTTGGGAATGCTCATGGCACTGGCACAAATGAAATTCCCCTTGTATATGCATTCAAGGAAAGATGGGTAGGGACGCCCAATAACAGCTCCAGCGATATTAGAAAGATAATGAGGCTCACGTTGAGTAAGAACCCTCAACTAAACAAGCAGCATCAGCAACAACAAAAAGGTGGGTGGTGGGGAAAGAATGTTTTTGGTTCCAGCTGCATTTTCATGTCAACAGTTTATAAAATGTGATACAGAACAGGGAATAGGACATGATTAAAAAGCAAACTGGTTAATAGAAAAATAATGTGGATAATTTTCAAGAATAATTTTAAAATTAATGTTTGTATTAGTTTCCTATTGCTGCTCTAACAAATTACCATGAATGGAGCAGCTGACAACACTGATTTATTATCTTATGCTTCTGGAGGTCAGAAATCCAAAATGGTTCTTAAAATCAAGATGTCAGTAGGGCCACATTCCTTCTGGAGGCTCCAGGGGAGAAGCCTTTCCCCCATTCTAGAGGCTGCCCACACTCCTTGGCTTAGGGCTCCCTCTTCCATCTTCAAAGCCAGCAGGGCAGCTTCTGCAAAGGTGTCTCTCACTCGCTCTCACTCCTTCTTTCATCAACTCTCTGACCCTGACTCTCCTGCCTTCGTCTTATGAGGACTCTTGTGATTAGATCAGGCACATCTGGATGATCTCCCATCTCAAGAACCTTAATTTAATTGTATTTGCAATATCCTCTTTGCTGTGTAAGGTACCATATTCACAGGTTCCAGGGACTAGCGCATGGACAACAGTGGGAGGGATGGTATTATTCTGGCTACCATGATTTGAAAATAGTTGTCTTTTTTTTTTTAAAGACCTTATTTCTGAATAGTTTTTAGATTTACAGGAGAGTTAGAAAGATAGTGCATAGAGTTGTGAGTCTTTTAAGAATATTTTCCCATCTCTGGTTCAGGTTGTATAAATGTTTTCACATTAAAAATTATTTGAAAACCGTCTGTGAAAGCACTTTGTGTCCTTTGGAAGAAAGGTGCTGCTTAATGCGAGTTGTTTGTGATACTGCTGGCCTCTTTCAGAGAAGAACCATGCGGCAGTCATTGACAGGAGCCACCAGCCTCTTCCTTCCCAGGGAAGCCCCTGGGGTTGAATTCTCTGTGGACACAGCCAAACCTCAGGACCACTGATGCCCCACAGTGAGGTAAGGCTGTTTTTCTCGACCTGTTGTGAAACACATTCTACGCCAGAAAGTCCTTCTTTGTGTCTCTTCCTCCCCATTTCTCCTCAATTGTTTTCTTGGGCACTTCTAAGCATTTGCCATCTTTGACTTGTCAGGCAGGTGGCACCTGGGAGTCTGGCAAGCCAGCCATCCCTAGAGATGCTTTGCAGGAGGCTTAGGGAGGCTTAGGGAGCCTCCTATAGCCACCTCCTGCCTAAGAATCCTCCTCTCCCTTGTGCTACTGGCTGACTCTGGAATCACAGCTAACCATGTTAGTGACTCGAGCCTCCTGGTTGGCCTGATGACTTCCAAACCCCAGGTGTGCATCAGAATTACCCGTTGTGCTTTGTCAGAAATACACACACCTCAAAATGAATCAGAATGTCTTGCTGCACCGGAAATTACCCAAAGAATGATGGGGACATGTCTAAAGGACACAGGAGCCACCTTGAAGGCTAAATCTGGGACAATTTGAGCATCAAAATAAATAGTGATAGTAATGGGTTATAAACCATCAAATAAAATAAGAATCGGAAGTCATACTGATAAAACCAGCTAAACAAATAAGTAAATAAATAAGCAAATATTTTTGCTAAAAAAGAAAAAAATCCATGTCAGAGATTTAGCTTCTGAAATGCTGCCTCAGTAGGGCTGGAGTGGGGCCCGGGTGTTTCTGTTTCTGAAAAAGTGCTGTGGAGGATGGTGATGGGCTGTCAAGGTTAAGAATTACTGGTTTAGCCTCCTGACAGAGCATAGTCATGGAAGTTCTAGAAAAAGGACCTCAAGTATTTGTGTCTCATTCATTCATTCCTCATTCATCAAAACCCAGTGTTTATCAGGTGTTGTATAAGGCTGAGACTAGGAAAGGGAGAAAACACTTCCTGTCCTCCCAGCTCATGGTCTAGGAATGACATAGAGTCTCCCTGGAGACGGCTCTAGGGGCTCTCAGAGCCTGGAAGAGTGAGGAGGACTTTTCTGGGTGGATCAGGGAACAAAGGGCATTTGAGAGCAAGGGCAACGCAAAGGTGGGGGTTTGAGAACGCTTGACTGCCTTCCAGAATTCCATACACGAGTTCGGCATGGCTGGTACACAGGAGGGCAGGGCGTGAAGGTGGCCCGCTTCAGAGTTTAGATTGTATTCTGCAGGCGAAGGGCGCGCTGCAGGATGGCAACAAAAACGAGTGGTGGTAACTGCTGACTGCACACACACCACGTGCCAGGCGCTGGCCCGGGCTGTTCCGTCTGTTGAACACCATGGCCTCACCACGGCCACATGGTACAGAGAAGGAAGTGGCAGGGCAAGATGGCGGGACTTGCTAGGTCACACTGCTGGTAAGCTGAGCTCAATCTGGCCCTACATTGCACACTCCTAACTCTTCAGCTGGCCAGCAGCCTCGACCTCACCTGGGAGCTTGCTAGAAATACAGAATTTCAGGCCCCGCCCCAGATCCATGGACTCAAAATCTGCATTTTATCTTCATCCCCAGGAGATTCATGGGCACCTTGAAGTCTGACAAGTGCTGGTCTAATAGGTCTCTCTGATGCCGCCAAGGGGATGTCTTGAGGAGTGGCAGAGGGTGGGAGATGAGCAAGACCAGGCGGAGGACTGCTGTGCTTTGCGGGAGAGGGGGCGGGCCCGGGGTGCCAGCGCTGCCCTGTGCATCTTGATGCTGAGCTCCCATGGCTGTGCTCTCCTGAAGGCCCGCACGGATCTGGCGTGTCCATCTGCCAGTGGCTGGTAAGTATGGGCTGACTCAGTGTTTCATGGATGAATCATTAACTCTGGACCTGGAGCCGTGAGATGGCCACACACACTTTCTGCAGTTCCAGCATCCTCCATCTGAACACTGATCTTGCTTCACTGGGGTCACTTCTCTCCCCCTGGCCAGTCCAGCCACTTCCTGTGCTCAGCTGTCCCCACTGACTCAGTCACGCCAGTGGCAGATGTGAGCAAGGCAGGTGATGCTGGCTGGAGCATGGTGAGCATGGGAGCCACACAGTAGAGAGGCCACCTGTCCGCTGAGGATGCCTGGAACATCACTCATCACTGGAGTAAAGAAAACCTGTGGTCACTGTTAATGTCCTCATTTTGGAAGAAAAAAAAATCTAGCCCAAAGTGGCAGTAGCTACCACAGAACTGCAGAACCGGAGATCTATTCTGAGGACTCAGTCCAACGGAGAAGGCTGGAATGTTAATTTATATCTAATGACTGATGGAATTTCTTTGAGCTTCAACAGTCAGTGACAAGTGACACATTGTTAAAGAAGGACATGGTCTTAACCCCCAAATGGCCTTGGATACGCAGTACCCACTCCTGGTACGCGGTACTGAGGGCATCTTGGCCTATCCGTGTGCCCAGATGAACACTACTATGCATTTCTTTTCCTCTGTTAGGATTTTGACTCTAAGGATTTGACAGTGAGATAGAAATGCATTTCCATTAAAGGTATTATTGTCATGGGGGAAATAGCCACCATGTCATTTTGACATTCCTGTGACTCAATCAGAATTAACATTAATAATAATTACTAGCACCTATTGATGTTCCCTTCCTAAAAATTTCTACTGCCATTAAGTTGCCCCAAAATTCCCTGGGAAAAGGGAGAGACCTGGCTCTGCTCCCTCTGTGTGTCTTTCCCTCCCCTGAGCCCTTTGAGTGCAGGGACTCTCAGAATCCCACTGACCAGCCCAGACCACGAGACGTCGGTTCAGCGAGTGGGCAGGGCAGGGGTGTGTGGGCCCAGCCAGACACTCTGGCTGGCTTCAACCCCTGGCACCCTGCGTCTGAGAACACTGAGGGTGGAACTGGTGGAGGCCCAGGGCGTTGAGTGGCACTGACCACAAATCCATCCCTAAGTGCCTTCTGTTCCTGTGTTGGTAAAGAGGGAGCCTGCAGAAAGGAGGGGAATAATCAAATCAACGAGATACCATTGCCAGGCCCTCTGGGAATGAGAAGATGCTTCAACATTCTGTAGAATGGGTGGTCAGGATTCCCGTAAGGCCCAGTCCCACCAAACCACTGAGAGGATGAGCATCTCCAGTCCAGAGAGCCAGCTGGCCGGCTGGGAGCATTACAGAGACAACAGAGGGATAGGAGAATGGGAGTTGGCAGCTACTCTAGGGAGCGTTTACAGGTTGGTTCTAGGGCCTGGGTGTTTCTGTCTCGTTATAGCTCCTTGCAGCTGTGGCCTCGGAGAATTTGCTGAGACTAGCAGAGAAGGGTGTGTGTTTGGCGAGCTGTGATTGGTGGGGCATGTTTGCCCAGCGCCTGACCTGGTTCCTCTGTACCAGTGGAGGCCCCCAGCCTCAGAGTGCTCCAGACAAACTCTTGAACCCCCTGCCCAGCCTCGGACAGGGGCTTGCTCTGGGGTCAGGATAGACAGGCAGCTGGGGCCCTAGCACCGTCGTGGCAGGGCCCCTGCAAGGCCATGCTTTTCTGCCCCACCCTTTCTGTTTCCTGTTGAACCCTCTCACAACCATCCAAGTCTACAAGCAAAGCGGTCTTCAGTCTCCAGCTCCCCCACCCCACAATTGACCCCACTGGAGTTTCACTGACTTGGAGCCCTGGGAGTCCACCTTTGACCTATCTGAGCCTCATTTTCCCAGACTGTAAAATGGACTAAGTGTTAACTGGGGTAACACATAGAAGGCACTTTGCTTAGTGCCTCAGAAATGTCCAATAGCCAAGCCTGAAGTTTTTGCTGCTGTGGTTATTAGTTCGCCACCCCACCCCCTCAGAGCAGGCCAGGGGAAGGACAAGAAGGGCGGGCAGAACCTGCCTGACTTCATTAAGAGCTGGGTCTGGGAACCAGACTGGGAGGAGCTGGGAGCTGAGCCGAGGAAAAGGGCTTCCGCTCCTTCCAGATGGAGGTTCCCTTTGCCTTTGGAAACACTGTGGTTTGGGAAGGATCCCGTGGAACCATTTTGATTAGACAGTTGGGAGCTTCATGACCCGAGTCTTACTGCACATGTGGGTTCTAGGTCACCTTCTGGACTCTATGGTACCTAAGCTGCTTGGCCCGTGGGCTAGAGTCCTCTGCATTCTTTTGCAGCTGGTGGACCATGTCCTGACTGACAGATTTTTAGGGTGTTTCCTCCAACCCCAGGTATGGCAGTTGCTCGAGACAGGAATAAGGTAAGGACTAAGATGGGGGCCTGGGGCCCACTCCTGTCCTTCTTCCCAGGTGAGGCAATTGCACCAAGGCAACAGCACCCACTTTCGTCCTTAGAAGACCCAGAATCCCTCGCTATCTACCTAACATGGGGAGGGGCTGGCTATTTGGTCTAGGAGAGAGGAGATTATATTTATATTTCTATACAGGTTGAGCAACCCAATCCAAAAATCTGAAATCTGAGATGTTCCAAAATTCAAAACTTTTTGAGCACTGACATGATGCTCAAAGAAAATGCTCATTGGAGCATTTTAGATTTTGGATTTGGGATGCTCAACCAGTAAGTACAATGCAAATATTCCAAAATTAAAAAAAAAATTGAAATCTGAAACACATTTCGAATACGGTTTGTATTTTATTCTGAAGGCTATCTGCTGCCCACAAGTCTCAAAATAATTTTCAGACCAGACAAGCTATTCTTACCACTCTGAAGGGAGATGAGGCTTCTGTAACTTGTCTTAACACTGCAGCCAGGTCAGATTGGTCAGGTTTGGCTGGTGATGGAAAAGGAAGGACAATTCTCATAGGCCAACAGGCTGATTTTCCACCTTTTGTTCTGCCCTTCACAGCTGAGGGTAACAGGTATTCTGTCTGGAGGCTCCTGCTGCCCTGAAGGGGTGTGTTAGAATCTCCCTGCGGGGGAAAGAATGAGAGGGAAAGGTTGAGGGAAAGCCTGCTTACAATAATGCTCCTGAAATGATCTTCTCTCACCCTGAGAATTGTCAGACACTGGACCCCTTCATTCATTAATTCTTTCACTTCTTCATTCATTTGGCAACTTCTCCTAGGCCCAGAGCACACATCCAGCTCTTCTGTTCTTCCAGAGCTTTGCACACGCTGCTTGGAAAGGCTCTTATTCATCCTTTAAAATCCAGACTTTTATGTCCCTTTCTCTGTCAAATGTTTTCTGCTCCTTCCCTGTTTCTCTCACCTCTGAATCTCCTGAACACAAGTCTCTAATACACTGCTTATTCTGAATCTAAGATCTACTCATGTTTCTGTTTTCATAGTCCTGTGAACTCTGAGAAAATGGACCTTATTGGTCTTCGTATGCTAGTCCGTAATCAGGGCCTGGCACATAGAAACTGCTCAATAAATGTTTGTTGAGTGACTGAGTAAAGAACATTTTCACTGTGAACAGCTTTTAACTGTGACTGATAAGATTAGCATGTGTGTGGGAGGAGGAGGCGGGAGTGCCCTGTTCCGGGGTTGTCTTAACCACGAGGTGCTGTGAGCGGAAGGTGTAGTGGACACTGTGGTTCCCTGCCAAGATCCCCACTGCCCCTCCCTCTGGTTCTGTGTTCTCTCAGCTCCTGAGCTTTGCTCCCAGGGGCTGGTCCTTGTGACCCTCTTCAGAGAACTGCCCCTGGACTCCTGGAGCTGATTGGGCAGCAGGTGCCGTGGGCTGAGTGCCCAGGAGTTTGTCCCCTCTAGGGTGACCAGCAGCACCTGACTGGTGTCGGAGTGTGAACGCTCCATCCCCTTGCCTCAAGGGCAGATTTCCAGATGCAACTTGGGTTCTGGAGCTGGGACTTTGCTCTTGCTGGGCTTCCTCCCCCTTCTCTCTTCTGTCTTCCCCTCTTTCCCTACACCCCCCTAGCAAAGCATTGGCACAAAAATCCTTGATTGGGATCTGCTGGCGGGGGGTGCTTTCTGGCCTCAGCTTTCCCATTTGGACAATGGAGATTTGAAGAGTAACTTCTTTTATTGTAGGAATTAAATAAAGCACACTTTGTAAAAGCCAACACAGAGCATGACTCCTGGCAAACACTTGAGTGTGAGAATCCTTTGATTTTAGCTAGGACACTGGGTCTCCCCAAATAAAGACTGCATTTTCCAGCCCCCTCCCCTAGTAGCTTGATGTAGCAGTGTGACTAATTTCCGGCCAAGTGCCTTTGAGCAGAGGCCATGAGTGCAGCTTGCAGGTAACGTCCCTTAAAGGTAAGGAGGGTGGTCTACATTCTCCTTTTCCCCTTCCTGCTGGGCTGGATGCGATGGCGGGAAATCGCCCAGCTCTTGGCAATGAGACAGAAACTGCATGTTGAACATGGTAGAGCAAAGAAGCCTGGGTCCGGGGCACTACCGAGCCCTAGAACACCTGCCCAGACAGTGCGTAACAAAGAGACTTCTGACTTATTCAGAACAGCGTGTTGGGATAGGGATCTCTTTATAACAGCAGCCAAAACTACATCCGAACTTCCACAGACCATAACAGAACCGTTACTTTGTGAGAGAACTCAGGAGTGTCTCCCGAAACAGTGAACTCCAGCACTGATGAGGAGAGAACCCTGCCTGAGTGTGTGCTTGATTTCATTCCTTTCCCTCACTTGTTGGTCTCTGACTCTTTTTTTATACGGAAATAGGAAAAGACTAGGAAGATATAATGTAGGAAAGGAAAATAAAAAGCGACAACTCTAAAGAGAAGGTAATTTTAACTTCTTACTTGAGCCTGGTGGAAATAAAATGAAAGTGGGCAGGAGGAGACAACCGTGCCCCAGGTCAAAACTGTTGCGAAGTCTTACTGTTTAGAATGCGTCTACACTGGCCTTTCACTCACTTCCAAAGTTCATCGGCAGCAATGGAATGAATCTGCCGCATTCCTCACCCAGGGCCTCCCTCTGATGCAATGGCAATCGGAGACGCTGTTGCTCATGCTGCAACACTTTGTAATTTTGTATAAAGGTCATCCCAGGATTGCTGCAGTTTTCCCAAAGGGGAAAGTAGACTCAGAAGAGATTAGTTTTATTTCATCTTCATCCGTGAATTCGTACAAGTACTTAGTGCCTCCTCGGTGGTGCTTGCTTGGTCAG
Source organism: Avahi laniger (assembly GCA_963575035.1). Lineage (NCBI taxonomy): Eukaryota > Metazoa > Chordata > Mammalia > Primates > Indriidae > Avahi > Avahi laniger. The sequence continues at coordinate 18,108 of CAUYSK010041526.1, read as the reverse complement.
TGCTCCTGCCCAGGGGCAAGTTAGCGTCATTGGAGAGAGGCATAGAGTATGGGTACTCTTCCTCCCTATAAGGGCCTAAAGTAAAAGCAAGAAGGGGTTAAGAAAAGGAGGAAAGATGGACCTCTGGCCCAGATGCATTCTCTAGGGTCAGTTTCTTCAACCTTGGCACTACTGGCATTTTTGTCTGGATATTCTTTGTTGTGGGGGCTATCCTGTGCATTGTAGGATATTTAGCAGCAACCCTGGGCTCTCTCCACTAAGTACCGATACTAGCATCCCCCGCCCCAAGTTGTGAAAACCAGAGAATGTCTGCAGACATGATCAAATGTGCCCTGGGGATTGTGTGCAAAATTGCCACTTGTTAAGAACCAATGCTTTAGGGTCTGGCTCTAGGGAGAGAAGTAGTGCAAGCAGCGTCTGAGGACCAGTGTTTTGTTATTATTAGTAGTTTTTTTTCTTTTTTCCTAAAAACATCAGTAAACAGTAGCATTGGGGAACACACAGTCTGTCTGGGGCCCAACTGACAAGAGGGAAGTTTAAAGGGAGAAAAAACATTCTCTGCTCTTTAACAGAAACCCAAAGAACATAGCATCACCAGAAGACCACTTTGAGGGCTGCAAGCAAGGACAGCGGACATGCTGAGAAAGGAGAGAAGCGGAAGAAGAGGGCAGATGCCCCGCAGCACTTGATGTATTAAATAAGTCAATAATGGCTGCCCCCCTCATCTTTGCCAGTGATTGGTGGATAGATGGGCATGTGACCTAATTCTGGCCAATGGAATGTAAGGGGAAACTCTCCTAAGAGGTAGTGGGAAGATTTTCTTCCCAGCTAATAGAGAAGTAGCTGGGGAGAAGCTCCCTTTCTGCTCTCCTCTTGCCTTCCCACCCTATGCCAGGATGAAATTTCTTGCAGCTGTAGCAGTGATTTTGCAACCGAGAGGTAATAACCAGAGGTCAAAGCCTATTGAAGAAATGTGGAAAGAGTCTGAGTTCTTGGTGACATGGCTGAGCCACTGACCTAACTTTAGGACCATCTGCCTTTAGACTTCCTATTAAGTAAAATGTATACCTTCCTATGATTTGAGCCAGGGTTAGCTGGGTTTTCTGTCACTTACTACCAAAGACATAACTAACTGACAGAAATATTTGCAACTTCAACTAATAGCATACCAAAGTAAAAGAAACTTATGAAGGGTGGGAGTATTTTTCTACCTAACAAGAAGTCCTGAAGTAGGTGGTTCGAAGGTTCCTTTGGCAGCTGTTCAGTATCAGGGCTTTGGGTTGACTGATATGTGATTTTTCTGGCCTTTTCCTCATGGTCACAATATTACCGCCACAGCTCCCAAAGTCATATCCTTATCCAAACTGTGTTCAAGACAGGAAGAAAGAGACGAGTTAACCTTGCCTACCCTTCTCTTTTTATCATGAGAAAAAAACCAACAAGCTCCTAGTAAACTATCTTATGGTCTCATTGGCCAAAACTAGATTACATACTAAGACAGTTTGGGAGAGTGGCCTTTTAAGTCTCTGTCATGAGAGATGTGCTCTTTCAGGAAGGGTTCTTTCTTCCAGAAAGGGCTATTCTAGAGAAAGGTTGTTGATTCAGCAGACAATAGTTTCTGCCACAAACAGAAAAAATTGTTCATACTACATTCCCTATTATCAGAAAATCAGCACTTCCAACTCCATTTCTCTTTGTCCAGAAACTCCAAGGGGCCTTATGCCACCCAGAGTGGGTTGACTCAGCTTCCACACACCACTAGACTAGAGAACTAGAGTCAATCAGTTTAGTTCAGATATTCTTGCCCCCGACACATGTTGTTACTTATTGTTGAAGACTGGTTTCTGATGACAGTGTTGCCCATCCCCTGATGAGATGACCTGTCACTGGCTGGGAAGCCTGTCCAGGATGCAGTAGTTCTAGAGAAGACAGTCATGCTCCCTTGGCACTAAGCCAAACAAGGGTGCTCCAGTCTATGCTCCCAAAATATCAGCTCCCAGTTCTCAACTTCTTCCCAGGGCTCACTCTGGTCCTGGAGGCTCTGGTTGGCACCCAGAGTCACTGTCCTCCTCCCAGGTGAGCTCTCTCTTCTTCCAGGACAGGTGAGCCTGCTGCAGGAGGCCATGTGTCATGACTTCCAAGGGTCCCAAAACATCTTTTCAAAGGCCACTTTCATACCTCCAAGACTATTCGTACCATTCTCTATACTGTGACATGGCCTATTTTGCTGAAGAAAAGAAAATAATAAAACAAGCTTATTCCCCAGCAGGGCCTCCCCTCTAATACAATCTCCTGATGCGCAATAAGCACATGTGCTCCTACAGTTTAATCCTGGTGAGTGGCACCCCCCCCGGTAAGCATCTGCTACATTAGATTATAACTCCTGCTAGATTTCATGTACATCTTCTCCATGTCCTCTTATATAGTTCTCTCTCTCTCTTTCTGTTTTTTTTTTGTCCTACCTATGCGTCCAGTGCAGCTTTCTGATCTATTCAAGACTAATCCTTATGAAAAATGAGGCATCAAGTGAGATTTCACTCCCCTATTGGGACATTTGGAAGCTTATATTTGTTTCCAGAAATTGCTGCCTGATAGCTTTTTCATTGGCAAGAGGGAGCAATTTGGAATTATATATAATCCTGGATTACTAACTTGATTAATATTTCATGTCATCTATTAGTCATTTATATTTATAGAAACATGGGTCATGAAAAATTAAAGTTTTAATTGCTTTGGGGTTTCCTTATTCTTTTTTCTCTTAGCGGAGCTCTCTTCTCAGTCTTGGGACCAGAGTTACTCAGAAAAATCAGAGAGTTTAGAGATTCAGTTTGAGGACGGGTTGATATGTAGCAAGACAATAGGACAGTGTCAGGAGGAGTATGAAATAGTGAATATCATTCCTCAGCCCATGGACAAGGCTCTGGAATAAGGAAATGGATCCCAATGTATCATTTTTCTCTTTTAGTAAGGGCAACTGTTTACCAGGAAATAAGATTGAATCTATAGTTGCAGAATTTCAGGCATGAGGACACCCCAACATTGCAGATCATGAAAAAGGGACCACAGGGATAGCCTAGTTCTGTGCATTGGTCTCTGTGGTAGTGGTGGTTGGCAGGGGGTGTTTGTTTTTGGGTTTTTTTGCACTAATTAGGCATTTAAGAGATGTCTTGGGCCACAGACATCAAGCATGGAGTAGCTGGAACAGTAGCTGCACAGGTTAGCCCTGCCTCTGAAGGTCTCCTGGGGAACAAACCTTTGTAGCTGGACTTCTTTGGCCAACAGATTCAAGACTTGATCAATGTTGCTGCTGTTCTAAGAAATAAACATCTGGCCTTTGGTGTTCGGTACCTCTGTCATATATTAATAACTGCTTCTCTTTATTTGGGGGAGGATTTGTATTTAACTTGATGATGTCAAATAAGTGTTTGACTTCTGTCTCTTGGATTAGTTTCTGTGGAGGTGAATTGTCATGTCAGGTTGGTGATTTGCAAAGTGGAGCCTTCAGTTTCAGTTTTGGAGGACATGGAGTGAGCAAGAGTGGGCAGGAGTGTTAAGGGCAGAGGAGGTAACATTTGCCCTAGTAGAAAGGCCTAGAAATTAGCCTGGAAGAGTAAGTGATTCAGAAAGCAAAGGTCAATGAGGAAGAAGGCACGTGTGTGGCAGGCAAATGCAGGAAAAATGATCTTCTATCCAGAATATTAGGACAACTTTCCCAGGGAAATTTCTAAATCTTTAATTGCTAATTAGAAAAAAGTATGACATTTTCTAAAGCCTATTTTATTTATAGCTGTGATAAAATATATTTTTAGATGAAAGTAATTGTTTTATGTCTCTTCAATTTAAATCATTTAATTGTGAAAACTGCTAAATTGAAAAGTGAATAATTCTTTTAACCTCTAAATGAAGTAAAGCTTTATCAACCAAAGTTACAGCAACATGAAATATTTTAAACTGTGTGTGATGTAAGATTTGTTATAGGTTGTCACATATTTATGACGCCAGCCATTCAATACTGTGAGGATAATACAGATATGTAGAATAAGTGAATTAGATATTTTGTCTCAAGAATTAATTTCTTTGTAAGCGCCATCAGATTTGCATGAACATGCTTATATGAAACAGTTTTTCCATGATGTTAATTTTCAACATTCCTCTAAACTCAAAAATTTAGACCATACCTATTACACGTAGTTTATTTTAGCATGCCACCCATACTGTTATTTACTTTAATGATTTATTGCGTATGTATTCATAATATTGTACAGAATTTAACAAAGAGGTAAAAGTACACCTCTAGAACATTAGCATTTCACCTCTTGGTTAGTTCAACTGATTTCATCATTTGAATTCATCAGCTGAATTCCTAAGTAGGCTACAGGCAGGAACTTCCTGGAATTGTGGTGAAACGAACACTGCAGAATAATTCATTGTGAAAATGAAGGAAACAAGTATATAGAAAACACAGTTTAGACTTTAGATTTTTAAAGAACTGAATTTTGTTACTATTATGCAAATGAGGCTTTGAAATATGTATTTTTTTTTTTTTTAAACAGAACACTGTCAGAGATAGGATATGTCTGGTCTTTGCTGTATAACAGTGAATTCTAGCTGCTAGCTACTCCATCCTCTTTAAAGATCCCATGCAAGTGAATGAGCAGTCATATCTTTCCTTGGGATTCTCTGTTTTCTGCGAATAAAGGCAAGCAGTCTTCCTTATACAGTCACTAGGCCTCAGTTATTATGATGGCTTAGGAGAGTCATCAGGAAAAATGAAGGAACACAAAGATGGCACTTGCAAAAAAGAATCAAAAAATCTGCCGCTTTCTATGTACTTGGCTGTTTCTGTGGCCTTAGCACTGTGGAACGCTAGGAGCGCATATGCTTATCAGCGTCAAGGAAGAAGATGTCCCATGATAACTCAGAGACTGCCTGAATAGGGCCATTCATGAAAACATGTACGCACACTACTTTATCAGAAAATAAAAGCCAAATTAGGATAATAAAGTAAAAAATAAACAATATGGACACCAAAAACTGGCCATGGCAGCAAGTTGCAGTAGATCCACAAAACCAAAGGACATTGAGATGGCCGACTTGCCTCCTCTGTTTACTTTTCTGTTAATACTCACACGGGGCTTGGGCTGACAAAAGGCCAAGTGAAATCTGTTCTGTCTCTTCTGGTGAATTTTGAGCCCGACACAATTCCCAGGACAGCATCTCCAGTGCTTAAAATGAGTGCAAGCAGTTTGGAAAGGACAACACTGCGACAAGGATTAAGGTTAAAAACGCACAAGTACACATCCACACCCAAATACACACACAGAAGGCAAAATCGAACTAGAATGACAAGTCTTTAAGTGTTTGTTATGAGACTGCCAAAAAAAATTACAAAGAAGAAAAAATGATTTTAGTAGAGTTGAAGAAATTTCCTCGTTATTTTGATTTCCAATGTATGGACTCATGAAAATGGCCAACTTTCCATATTACCGAAGTTTACATGAGATTTTTCAGTTCTTTTTCTTCAGCATGAATGTTTGTACTGTCAGGTTGCTCACTCGAAAGATCATGAAATTCCATAGGAATCTGCAGAGGTTCACTCAGAAAAATATTAATAGTGTACCTGTAGTACACACAGCAAGATAACCTTGGCATCTGTCAAAAAGGAAAAAGAAAAAACAAAAAATGCAGCTTGCTTTCCATGGAATCCTCCTGTACAATGTGTCTCAGTGGCTTCCAAAGAGTAATGCCCAAAAGGCAAAACACAGTTTCTGCAAAGGGACCAAAGTGTGGTTTGTTGTACTGAGTGAAAACATAGGACATCTGTGCTGAGAAGCCCTCCCACAATCTGTCAACAATGGCAGAACCACCCCCAATGGCCCCCAGGCTGTCCGGCAGGGTGAGCCCCGCCCACCTCCGCCCCGCCCACTTCCATTTCCTGCAGACAGAGGGGGGCTTAATGAATTTATTTTCTAACAGTTCTGGAGCCTCGGTGTCCATGGGTTTCTTCTGAGTCCTGTCTCCTGGGCTTGCAGATGGCTGTCTTTTTCTTGTGACTGCCCATGGTCTCTCTGTGTCTGTGTCCTAATTTTCTCATCAGGACACCAGTCATATTGGATTAGGGCCACCCTAACGACCTCATTTTAAAATTAATTCCTCTTTAAAGACTCTGTCTCCAAACCGGTCACTTTCTGAGGTACTGGGATTAAGGCTTCAACATGCGGGACACAGTTCATCACACTGGCATGATAAACCTTTGATTTTCCACGCCTCCCTACTGCCATTTGCACCAGTTACTTTTAAAAGCTAAACCTGTGCATACTCAGCATCCTGTCCCCGCCCGGCCCTGCTGTTGCCTCTCTCCTCGCCCCCTTCTGGGGTTTATCGCAATTTAGAAAACATGCTTGTAATTTTTCATTTTTGTGTCTCCTCTGCTGACTTTCTATTGTGCAAGATGAGGATTCAATTCTCTTATACTTTCTGCACTCACTTTTACCTTCCTGCAATCTCCCGATAAAGTTATAGACAATTTTAAAACTTAAATCGCTACTCAGCATTGGTATTGTATGGTGGCACATATTCTTCACAAGTGATCTGGTAGAACAATAGAGTCATGTCTTCTCTTGCACTTTAAAGAGATTTCCTGGAATTAATAAGGGTTTTTAAAAAAAAATTTTAGCCAGGTGTGGTGGCATGCAGTCCCAGCTACTCAGGAGGCTGAAGTGGGAGGACAGCTTGAGCCCAGGAGTTCGAGGTTGCAGTGAGCTATGATCGCACCACTGCACTCTAGCCAGGGCAACAGAGCCAGACTGTATCTAAATAATAATAATAATAAATTTTTAAAAAAAATTTTAATTGCAGGTGTCCTTCCTGGAGCCCTGCCTCCTGTTCCGTCCACACTGGTCACTTCCAGGCCCGCTGCATGGCAGCCGTCTCTGGAACTCCCTTTACCCACTGTCCTGCATTGGCACCTCTGTTTCCTGGAGCCCACCTCTTAACTCTCTCTTGCTTCCCTGCCTGCCTTTTTTAGCTCCCCCTCAGCCACAGGGAGGCTGGGGTTTCTCTGCTCTCTTGAGGTAATTACCCTCATCCAACTGACGACCTCTCAGCTTCCAAAACTTGGTTGATCTCTTTTATCTGCCATTTCTCTACCTTCCCATTCTTTTTGTTCTTTGGATTTACTTTAAAAAAAAACAAACCCAAAAGCCCTCTACTGTCATTTTAAAGGGTTGCCAAATGAGACAAAATTATGTATGCGCTTGATTTGCCTTGTTCAAGTTATACCCTGCATTCTTAGGCCCCAAACTGGATTTGGTTCATAAATCACTTCCATTAGGAGGTTTTTTTCACTGACTTGATCAGACTTAACTGCTTCTTTCCTCTGTGTCTCTTTGTGATGGTGTTAATCTGCCCATGAGTTTACCCTGTACAATGGATTTGTGCCCATAAAGCTACCTAGACTCCCATTTCTCCTCCTCCTCCTCCTCCTCCTCCTCCATCGTCGTCATCTTCTTCTTCTTCTAAAATAAACTTTTAATTTTAGAACAGTTTTATATTTACAGAAAAATTGCAAAGAGAATACAGAGTTCCCCACCCCCAGTTCCCCTATTACTGACATCTAGCATCTTATAGTATGGTACATTTGCTGCAATTAATGAACCAATATTGATATATATTATTCACTGAAGTCCATACTTTGGTCACATTTCCTTAGCTTTTAGCTAATGTCCTACTTATATTCCAGGGTCCCAACCAGGATACCACTGTACATTTGGTCATCGGGTCTTCTCTTGGCCATGACAGTTGACCCCACTTTTTAGGAAGTGAAGCCAGACATACTTCTAGCAATAAGGAAGATACATTCTAGAGATACACTGAAATGTTTCATTGTTAGAAGGTTCACAGCCAGAGACAGAAATAGTGCTAAAAGGAAGAGATGTCTGCAACTATGCACTCGAAAATCTCAGGAGCAAAAGGAGGGGAAGATCAGGTCTATATTACGATTAAGGAAGGAGAGAAGGGAGCCAGCCAGGCAGAAGGACGCCTGCTGGCAGGGAGATTGTGAGTGAATTCGTATTTTGTCACTGATACCACTTTATAGAAATCATATTAGTTAAGAACAGACTAAATTGCTGTCATAGACCCCAAAATACAGCTGCTTACAAAAATACAAAGCTTTCTATTTCTCTCATATGACATTGCAGAGGTCGGCAGGCAATCCAGGGTGGGTAGGGGCCCTGTTCTACATGGACATCCAGGGACTGGGTACGTGGGCTCCATCTCTGGGTCCAAGGAAGGGAGCTGGACAAGGTGGGAAGAAGACATAGGGCCCCAATCTGGGAGCCAGAAAGGAAGCTTGGAAGATTTCTCAGCTCGTATACTGAGCTTGGCTTACTGCAGTGGAGGGACACACTCTTGGAGGCATTCTGTTCTGCCCAAGGTGGGCAGCCCTGACTATGGCGATTGAAAGAGATGGTATGGATTTCTCATGTCAGAGAAGCCTGGTTTTGGAGAAGGGAGGGAGGGAGTAATTAGAGGCAGTGTGTCATTTTAAATGCACGAGGAGCTTACCAGCTAAAGGAAGCCCATAGAGAACTCCAGAAAAGCGAAGACTCCTTTGTAAAGTCTTTTTTGCATCCCTGCTGGATGGCATCATCACCTGAAATTCCAGACATCTGCAGCGGGGCATCATGCCTCCACCCAGGCTGTTTTGTCCTGGGCCCTTTGCTGCATGGTGCGTGTTGTGGGGTCCTCTGCGGGCACCCTCGGTTCCTTCTGCTAGAATCCTGAGCCCCTCAAGGGCGTGACACATGTGTCCTGCCACACTCCTCTCCCCCATCTTCAGACTTGGAGCGACTTCCCACTCTCCAGATTTAACACTGGACTCTTCCAGAACAGCTTCCTTCTCCTCCTTCTCTTTCATCCTTTGTCTGAAGAAAGGACTTCATTTAATTCTTTAGGCTACATTTCTCCCTTCTGAGAGAAAAATATCATATGTTCTACTTACCTCGTTTTAAAATTATAATAGGAATGTAAAAATCATTTGAAATCCAGAGACAACCACTGGTAATATTCTGATGTATCTTTTCAGACTTTAAAAAATGCATACATACTTTTTAATTAAAAAATGGGGACCTTCTTTATAAGCTGCTTTGTAACCTATCTCACTGATACATAAAAAAGTTCTTTCTTATTATTATGTCAGTGAAAATTCATCTAAAGTTAAAAAAAGTCATTCAAAGAGTGCTTAAAGCACAGAAATTCACGTAAGCATAGTTGTGTGTTTTAATTAATTAAGAGGCATTTAGTGAGTACCTACAATGTACCAAAGGAGTTTTATCATATTAAATCCCTGCCATAGGCCCAAGAGGTGTCTGGAATCATCTCCAATGCACAGAGGAGGAAACGGAAGCTCAGAGGGCTGGGCCACCTCCCCTGGGAAAGCCCAAGGAGCAGAACCCAGGACTGACCGGTGGCTTTGTTGCTACTAACTTAGAGGAGGGACGGCAGGAGAAAGGGGTGGGGAAAGGCGAGACAAGAGAACAGAGACCGAGTGGCAGAGGGGGCAGAGGGGGCAGAGAGGCCCAATAGTAAAGAATGAGGAAGGTTGGGCTCGGTGGCTCATGCCTGTAACCCTAGCACTCTGGGAGGCCGAGGCGGGAGGATTGCTTGAGCCCAGAAGGTTGAGGTTGCAGTGAGCTACGATGATGCCACTGCACTCTAACCCAGGTGACAGAGCAAGATTCTGTCTCAAAAAAAAAAAAAAAAAAAAAAAAAAGAATGAGTAGCATGAGGGAAAATCCTGGAGGAGGAGAGAGGGCAAGAGATGTGATAAATATTGTTGACACATGAGGTTTGGTGCATGTTTGAGCTACAGTTATTTCTCTTATTCTGCTTTTTTTTGAGATATTGGTTAGCTAATGAGTCATGGCTCATGATTCCTTAATTCTCCCAGTTCTTTAGCCTAGAGCAGGAGTCTGCACACTCATTCTATAAAGGTCCACATAGTAAATATTTTAGGCCTTGTGAGCCATACAGTCTCTATCGTAACTACCTCGTTCTGCTGTTATGGCACAAAAACAGCCGTAAGTCAATGACGAGAATATTGTGTTCCAACAGGGTTTTATTTACAAAAATCATCTGTGGCCAGATTTGGCCAGCACGTGGTAATTTGCTGACCTCCGGCCTATAAAATAGTGCTATTTAATTTTCCTATCGAAATAATTCTAATGGCAGAGAAAAGTGAGTCTCCAGCCCCAGGGTTTCTGGAGGGCTGCAGGGGAGGCCTGGCCCATTATAAGAATGAGATGCCTTTGAAATCTCACATATCCACACATTTATACAAAGTTTGGCAAAGTTTGTGTTCTTCATAACTGAGTATTCTACTGATTAGGGAGGGGAGAGAGGGTAAAAGTTAAAGACAACTCAAATGAGGCCGGGGGTCTCCGGGAAATGTTCCGCCCAGGACTGGTCTTCTCCATTAGCTTGGGCAACTGGCTTGGCGGTCCAGCAAGTCAGAGGTCTTGTTTTCAAGTTGCTACGGCATCTGCAGTGGAAAGGAGATGGACGTGGCAATCCACTCATTGATTCTCTTTCTTGCAAGTGTTGCCTGTTTAGATTTTTCTTTGAGATGATGTCATCCTACAAGGTACAATAGCCCCGTGGTTTAGAGTGAACACAGCTTTGCGGACACACACCCAAGCTCCGCCCCGCCTTTCCCTGAAAGCTGATGCCCTGAACTCCAGCCATCTCGAGGGCAACACAGAAATGGTCACGCGTAGGAAAAACTATGATCACAGTTGGCATATCCTGTAGTCCTATGGGAGGAAGAAAACAAGGGCCCAGCTGGAGGAGAAGCGCTCCCTCGCCCTGCGTAGCTCGTGGCATTGTTTTCATTTCACCCCAGGACTGAGGTCATCTCGACTCAGCACGCTGGGGTTTGGGGCTATGTTTTAATTAGGCCTCCTTTGCTTCCAAATGCAATAAGAGCTACTTGAACTCAGAGGAATTAGCCATAATTTTTCAAATGACAAAAATTTATGTTCCCCGAAAGAAACCAGCAGCCGCAGCAGCCTGTTTTGCTGGAAGGAATGGATTTGAGTGTTTTCCTTTATTCCGCATACCATCTGCCTGCCTGTCCCCAGTAAATGTGGGCAGTCCTCATGGAAGGACTCGTGGTGAGTGGGAGTCAAAGGAGCAAGGACACATGGATTACCGTCACCTTGTCCCTGTAAGAACGGGCGAGCAAAGGCGGCCAGCCTGGAAATGCGGTCCCAGAAGGCAGCTTTCACGCAGCTGGGGGATCCCCGTCACCACTTCCCAGCCCCTGGAATCACAGGCTCAGGACTGGAACCGTAAGGGCTAAACGGCGTGATGACAGAGGGGGAAGAGAGCTTCAAAGACCCCAGCTGCCCGGAGCCCCTGTTCTACTCCCACTTTCCCCTCTGGGTGGGCTCAACTCTCCAGGGCAAAACAACCCCCTCTGGGGTTTTTGGGGCCTGAGGGAAGGGATTTGGGGACACAGCACATGGTCTGCTTTAAACTAATTTAATCTGAATCCCAAAAGATGAGCTTCCTCATCTGACATCAGGGTAGCAACAATCTTCTAGCCTAGGCACAGAAATGTGGCAGCTTGGGAGTATTTTGGGATGAACGTCTCCAGTTACTATCTTCCCAAAGGGGAAGGCAGCTAAAATTTGAGGCCAGTTTTCTGGAAAGTGCTGTGGTTTCCTCTCTACCCTTCTGGGGCATGACGTAGCAGAAGGAAGCATTAGACGCAGATGTGCGCAGCATCCACGAAGCGAGCTGAGTGAGCCTCGTGGTTTCAGGGCTGTGGGCACAGCTCTGAGAGTCGCTCTGATAACCGCGTCCACCACGTGAGCTTCCGGGGGAAAGGTGCACGGTGCGGGCTGGACCACAAGCAGGCACAGACTTTTATTATAGATTCAAATGTATGCAACATTTAAAATTTGCAGGGCTATTTTGCCGTTCATGAAATAAAACCCATGTACAGGCATCCTCTTCCCAACAATCTTGTGAGGTGGCTATAGGCATGACAAGATAAAAAAAGACCTTGTGAGATACATCAGCACCAAACTGTTGTAATTTCTGGGAGCACAGTGGTTCTCTTAAGCAGGAAATGGGGCAGGCCTGGGGCTGCAGGGAGCAGGGCTTTTTGCTGGGTGCTGGAGGATTGGAGGGGAGAACGAGTGGGGAGCGGAGTGTTGAACTTCCTGTGTGACCCAGACTCAAATGAGGAGCCACCGCTGAGCTGCTACCTTTGCCTGCTAAAAGAGAGACGACGGTCAATAAAAACAACCTTAAGGATGAAGAAATTATGATATGAAAGGCTAGTAAGGAGCATGAAAATAAATTAATTATGGAATTAAGTTTGCATAATTATTATACACAGAGTACTAATACACTTGAATAAAAATATAAAAAAAATCTTTTGACTAGGCAAGATCTAAATGAGGGAAGCCGCTTCATACCTATTTGTTGCTCACCTATCACGTAGCCCCACTATTCTAGGTGTTTGGGATACCGTGGGGAGCAAAACGAATCTCCGATTTTCTGGAAACATATATTCCAACAGTTAGAGACGGATAGTAAAGAACAATTATAACAAATAAGTAAACTCTTTAGAATGTTAGAAGCGATAATTGTTGAGGAGAAAGAAAACGAAATGCAGACGCAACAGGAGTTCCAGCAAGGGGGAGGGAGTGAGCATGGCGCTGCACACAGGAGTCAGGGCAGACTCCTTGGAGAGCTGGTGCCGGGTGCCTGCAGTCTTGCAGGAGAGGACGGAGTGCGTGTGCAGACGTTTGGGGAGTCCTACTCAGCGGGAATAGCCAGCACAAGGCCTGGAGCTCCCAATGTCCCTGGAAGCCTTGGTGGCCTCTGCTGCTGGAGCACAGCGAGGGAGGGACGGCGGCACGTCCAAAGTCAGGGGCAGAGAGGCAGCCCCAGGGCCAGATCTCCAGGGGCTTAGAAGACATCGCGAGGATGCGGCTTTTGCTCTGAGTGAATGGTGGAGGCTTTGGAGGGCTCTGAGCAGGGGGTTGGAATCATTTCATGTTCTCATTGGATCCTGTGGCTGCTGAGTTGAGAATGGACTTCAGGGGGTGAGGATGGAAACAGGAGACCGCGTGGGCAGTTACTGCAGTGAACCAGGTGAGGGGCGATGTGCCTGGGGCAGTGGAGGGGGTGACGAGTGCTCAGATCCTGGACCTGCCTTGAATGCAAAGCCAAGAGAATCTGCTGATGGGTTAGATGTGAAGTGTGAGTGAAAGGAGACAAGGAAGAAACAGAAAGTTTTGGCCTTAGGGCCTGAAAAGATGGAGATGTCCTGGACTGAGACAGAGACATATTGTTGCCAGGCACTGCCCCAGGAGACTTCTTGCACTTCTAACCCTGACTTCATGTTTGTATCTCAGAGGACTTGGACTGACCACCACTATACGCAAACACTCCAAGAGGAGTAGAAGAGCTGCATGTGGAATGCAAACCTATAAAACCACAAGGAGAAAATAATAGGGAATATTTTTATAATTACAGGGGTAGGTCTCTTTAAGCAAGAGCAAAATCTGAAAGCATGATAAATAACATGGAATAGTTGGTTATGTAGCAATCAAATATTACTTTCCTACAACAGAAACCATAAATAAAGCTGAATACAAGTAGTGGGAAATGGGGATTTGTTGTTCAATGGGTATAGGATTTCAGTTTAGCAAGATGAGAAAGTTCTGGAGATCCGTTGCACGATCATGGGAATATATGTAACACTACTGAACCATACACTTAAAAATGGTTAAGATGATAAATTTAATGTGTTTTTTTTTTTTTACCACAACAGAAATAAATATCAAGGAAAAAGAAAAAAGTACTAATTAAGGAGAGGGGATATTGAATCAATAAAACGTCTGAGTCACTGAGTCTTTTTAAGAAACATATTCTCATCTGGAGGCTCTCAGCTGTGACCTGCAGAAATGCTTCTGGCCAGAGGGAAGGGTCTGTAGGCTTCTGTGGCATGTCACAAACTTGCTGCATCTCCTGGAGGGACAGATTGCACAGCCCTTGAGTCACACATGGGGAACGGCAACTAGACTCAAGCTGACGTCTGACGTGTGCAGTGGTGACACTTAGCCTCCAGAGCCTTCCCAACGCCAGGCCCTGTGCTCAGGCCTGCTGCACGGGCTATCCGGCTCGATCTTCAAATCCTGTCAAGTGGCACGGCAGGAACTGGCTAGCTGCTCACTAAACTCATTTCCCTCTCCTTCTGAGTACACAGACTACTCTTCCCACGAGGTCTTCCTGAAAAATCTGCTAGAGAATGAGCTTCAGACAACCAAAATGTCTAGAGGGACATCCACATGAGAACTGGTGTTGAGTATTCAACATCGGTCTCTTGTAGAACTAAGACTAAATGTGGGTTAAAAGGGGAGCACATAATATATAAAACCCTGAAGCTGACCTGGTATAGATTTAGCACCTACATACATTAATTAAAAGGGGGTGGTAGTGAACATAGAGAAAGCATGTGCAAAAGAAAGTTTAATTGCTCTCAAGAATCACATCGATGGTGGTAGAACTGGGATTGCTATTCTCAAGCTGTTGTGTGTGTATCATGGGGAGAAATAAATGAGTCACTGCGGGGTATTCCAATTCCACCATTCCCCAGGTCCTTGAGCTCAAGAATTACTGGGTAGAAGAGAGGAGACAAAAATGTAATACAGTGGCAACGAAGTAAAACACCCTATAGCCTTGAATTTGAGTTGGAAGTATCAGTGTGAACTTAAATTATTTTAACTTTAAAAAACATAGTTTTCCAGCTCTGTCCATTAAAGAGGCCTAGAAACAATGATTAACCCTGGGTAGCAATGACCATCTGTAGCACCCAGATTGTGGGCTTGAATACTATTTCCCACTAAAATCAACAAGAACGTCTTGGGGGAAATGGCCAGTTGCAGGTCTGGGACAGAAATGTGCAAGATGAGCCTGGAACCCCTGCAAATCCACAACAAGGACCTGCCAAGATCAGCACTATTGTGTCCAAAAGCACTCAGGGGCCAATCTGAACAGGGTCCTCAGCCCGAAGACAGGCAATTCAAGCTCCAGCAAGAATAATAATTGAAATAGATCAAAACCCATCAAATATGGTTAAATACGTGAGTTCATAATGATGTTTTTAAATGTAGATGGTCACTGTCAGAGTATGATAGAGAAGTAATTAATTGTCTTGGAAAGTGGTAAATAAAGGGAAAGAATGAAGCATTTATCTTGCTTTCTCTGTGTGAAGGGTATCACTGAGTAACAAAATTGTAGATGAGGGAAAGTATCTCTTTATAAAAGTATTTAAACAAAATAAAATGAATAAATAATTATAGAATTAGCTTGTCACCATTCTGACATCCCTAATGAGCTAATGGATCCAGCCATTGAGCATCCACACTGTGGCCAACAGCGGGCAGGGGCCAGGGGAGGAGGAGAGAAAGGGAGAGAGAGAAGGAGGAGGAGGAGGACGAAGAGGGGAGGGAAAGAAAAGCAGACATTATGTGCCTCCTGATGAAAGAACACACCACCACCCGTAATCTTGCCAAAGAAGTTGGAAAACAGACTGATCAAACCTCTGAATTCAGCTGCCAATGTTCAGGAAACACAGAGCTCAGAGGAACACGTTGAACTGCACCATGAGTACGCAATCAGCAAAATCCAGACTGTGGGAGTCTCTGCATGTTAAGTGCGCCTCTATTTCAGAGGGCTGAAGAGAGAACCTGCAAATCTAATGACACCTGAAAGACATAACAAGTGTTTTTAAACAGCGTGACTAAACCGGAGTGAGTGGTAATGCGCGATTAGGTGACAGAGCTATACAGAAATACCAGGAAGCGATAGTTCTAAGAGTCCGGAGAGCATTTGCTTTTAGGGAAGGGGAAGGAGTTGAGGTTGGGACATGGTGGGGTTCTGAGGTGCCTGGCAAAGCTCTATTGCATGGCTTGGTAATGATTAAGGCATGTTCCCCTTATAACTCATGAAGCTACACATTTATTTTATCTGGGTTTTTCTACAGTAGCCCCTCAGTGTCAGAGGGATTACTTCCAGAATTCCCACAGATACCAAAATCTGCAGATGCTGAAGTCCCTAACACAGGCATACCTTGGAGCTATTGTGGGTTCAGTTCCAGACCACCACAACAAATTGAATATCACAATGAAGCGAGACATATGAGTTTTTTGGTTTCCCAGTACATATAAAAATTATGTTTAACACTATAGTGTAGTCTAAGTGTGCAATAGCATTATGTCTAGGAAAAAATGTATGTACCTTAATCAAAAAAATACTTTATTGGTAAAAAATGCTAAGAATCATCTGAGCCTTCAGTGAGTCATACTCTTTTTGCTGGTGGAAGGTCTTCCCTCCATGTTGATGGCTGCTGACCGATCAGGGTGGTTGGAGTGGCTGTTGTCTTAATTTCTTAAATTAAGACAACAGTGAAATTTGCCACATCAATTGACTCTTCCTTTCATGAAAGGGTTCTCTGTAGCATCTGATGCTGTTTGATAGCATTTTACCCACAGTAGAACTTCTTTCAAAATTGGAGTCAATCCTCTCAAAGCCTGCCACTAGGGCATGGTGCATGCACACTCATTCACCCTCGTTCCTTCTGCTTTTGGGCACAGGCAATGGATGTGGAGGTAACTGGTAGCTTTGAGAAGCTACTTGTGGCTTGCCAGTGGCTGTCTCTAAGGAATCAGAAGGTGTCCTGCCCACACTGCATGCCACGTCAAGTTCAGACCATTCAGAGGAGACTGTTTAGCTTTATTTGCTTATGTGTTAATATGATTTTTAAATTGGTAACTTTTTTTTATTTCAGCATAATATGGGGGTACAGATGTTTAGGTTATGTGTGTTGCCCTTGCTCCCCCTAAATTGGTAACTTTTATATAGTGTGGTAACAGTATGTTAATACACACATACATATGCACACATGCTTTGGGTCCTTCCACTACTTTGTCAACTAAGTTTACGTAATATTCTAAATCCTTGCCTGTCATTTCAACAATGTTCACAGTATCTTCACCAGGAGTAGATTTCATCTCAAGCATCCACTTTCTTTGCTCATCCATAAGAAGCAGCTCCTCATTGACTCAAGTTGTATCATGAGATTTCAGCAATTCAGTCACATCTTCAGGCTCCACTTCTAATTCTAGTTCTCTTGCTATTTCCACTACATCTGCAGTTACTTTCTCCACAGAAGTCTTGAAAACCTCAAAGTCATCCATGATGATTGGAATCAACTTCTTCCAAACTCCTGTTAATGTTGATATTTTGACCTCCTCCCATGAATCACAAATGTTCTTACTGGCATCTGGAATAGCAAATTCTTCCCAAAAGGTTTTCAATTTACTTTGCCCAGATTCATCAGAGGAATCACCATCTATGCCAGTTATCGCCTTATGAAATGTGTTTTTTTAAATAATAAGACTTTAAAGTCAAAATAGCTCTTTGGGCTACAAAAGCCCATCCATGGGCTACGAAATGGATGTTGTGTTAGCAGGCATGAAAACACCATTAGTCTCCTTGCACACCTCCATCAGAACTCTTGGGTAACTGGTTCATTTTCAGTGAGCAGTAATACGTTGAAAGGAATCTTTTTCTCTGAGCGGTAGGTCTTAACAGTGAGCTTAAAATATTAAGTAAACCATGCTATAAACAGATGTATTATCATCCAGGCTTTGTGGTTCCATTTATAGAACACAGGCAGAGTCGATTTGGCATAACTCTTAAGAGCCCCAGGATTTTCAGAACGGTAAGCGAGCCTTGGTTTCAACTTAAAGTCACAAGATTCATTAGCCCCTACCAAGAGAGTCACCCTGTCCTTTGAAGCTTTGAAGCCAGGCATTGACTTCTCCTTATTAGCTATAAAAGTCCTAGTTAGCATCTTTTCCCAATATAAGGCTGTTTCATCTACTTTTTTTTTTTTTTTTTGAGACAGAGTCTCACTCTCTTGCCTGGAGCGAGTGCCATGGCGTCAGCCTAGCTCACAGCAACCTCAAACTCCTGGACTCAAGCAATCCTACTGTCTCAGCCTCCCAAGTAGCTGGGACTACA
>CAUYSK010041524.1:0-24550 GCA_963575035.1 Avahi laniger | reverse complement strand
ATTCAGCTTGTCATGGAGTCACTCCTGCTCTTACTCCTATATTTAACAAACAACTAAAAGCAAGCAGGGTAACAGAAACAAATGGCGTTAGTTACAATCAAAGAGAACACATTTTTCTAATCTCAAACAATTTGTTCCACACAAAACAAAGTACATTCTCCTACTATCAATTCCTGTCTTTCAAAGGAAATTAGAATTTTTTTACCCCAAAATGTGGCATTCCGATATTCTTGACTGACTGAAGAAGCCTCAAGGTCTCTCTGACCTTCCCCCACTACCACCAGGAACTCTCCCCAAATCACTGAAATTTCTTTATCTGCCTGAGATCTGGACCCACCTAGGAGAACAATTGTTCTTTTCTTCCCCTCCCTATAAGACGAGGGGAACAGACTCTTTAAGAATATAATGTCTCATCTCTTCACCAATTAATCTTTGTTCCCCATCCATTCATCCTCCCTAGTAATCCTTTATTGCCCCTCTACAGAATTTCTTTTTCCCCTCCCACAACCCACTTTATCCAAAAGGCATATAAGCTTCTATGGCCAGGCACGGTGGCTCACACCTGTCATCCTAGCACTTCGGGAGGCCGAGGAGGGAAGATTGCTTAAGGTCAGGAGTTGAAGACTAGCCTGAGCAAGAGCAAGACCCTGTCTCTACAAAAAATAGAAAAACTAACCATGTAGTCCCAGCTACTTGGGAGGCCGAGACAAGAGGATCACTTGAGCCCAGGAGTTTGAGGTTGCAGTGAGCTACAATGACGCCACTGCACTCCAGCTGGACAGGTGACAGAGTGAGACCCTGTCTTAAAAAAAAAAAAAAAAACAAAGGCATATAAGCTTCTAAACCCTGTTGGGAGCTGAATCCTCATTTTCTAGGGGTTCCCATGTATACATGTTTAAAAAATTGACAACTTTTCTCTTGTTAATCTGCTTTGTTGTGAGTTGATCTTTCAGGAAAACTTCTGAGGGTGAAGGTGAAGTCTTGTCTTTGCCCCCAGCAAGATGGAGGGTTT
This sequence comes from Avahi laniger, assembly GCA_963575035.1. NCBI lineage: Eukaryota > Metazoa > Chordata > Mammalia > Primates > Indriidae > Avahi > Avahi laniger. The sequence goes on along the minus strand of CAUYSK010041524.1, from coordinate 23,538 downwards.
GGGGCAGAGGACCTGACCTCTGTGGAAAGAGGCAGAGGACCAGAGCAGTATAGTAAGATCTGGAATCTTCTTGGCCTGCATTTGATAAGCAGTAAAAGAGGAAAGGCCTTCTCTGCCAGTCTCTGCCTATTATCCCATAATTTCCATTTTGAAGAATGAAATGGAGGAGCAGTTTTTACTTCCATTTCTGTGGGCCCTAAGACACCTCCCCCTAGGAGAATGTTATCTCCTGAGGCAGGTGCCACCATGTGTGACATCGTCATCCCTGTACCCCTCAGTACCTTGTAAAGGGCCTGGCACTTAGTAGGTGCTCACTAAATATTTGTTGAAGAAAGGTGCGGATATACCAGTGACGGAGGTTCCAGCAACTTGTCATAACCTCCAGGGTGACGTTGTGTGCCAAGACCTGAGCTGAGCACTCAGCAGACACAGCCTCATGTCAAGAGAGGTTGAGTGACTCACCTCAGGCCACCCAGAGGCAGGGCTGGGGTCCGACCTCGAGTCTGTCTGACTCCAGAGCCCTTGTCTCCTGGCCCCCTTGAGGTCACCAAGGGCTAGCACAGCCTGCCTTGCTAGAGGGTCACCCAGGCCAGTGCACTCTCACCTCCATTGGCAGCTGGCAGGTGGGAGGGGCTGTCCCTGTGTCTGTCCCTCTGACGGTTGTGAGTCTGTGGGGGCTGAGGAAGGCCTGTCCCTTTGGGAGTCTGCCCTCAGTGGTACAGGACCCGTGCTCCCTCCACCCTGCCCCCACAGGTGGGTCTGCACTTGGGGTTCAGCCTGCCCTCCCCGCTCTGTCCCCACCTGTGCCGTTGCTCCCCACCATCTGCAGGCTCCGGGCGCCCCCTGCTGACCGCAGCCCCATCTGCACCTCCATGCCCAACAGAGCAGGATTCCTGCAGCCTGGGGTCTGAGACAATGCAAAGGGCTGTTCTTGGGACTGGACTTCGGCCTCAGCCCTTCTCCCCAATACCTGTGGACCACAGAGGAAATCTAGTGTTCCCATCTTGAGCCTCCCATCCCTCTGTTCCCTCGGAGGATTTCCTGGCACACAGATATGGGGACAAGGCACAAATGCATCCTCCCTGCCCCAGGACCCTCCTGCCCCAGGACCCTCCTGCAGGCTCCTTGGAGCATTTCCCTAGTTAGTAGGGGCTGAGCCTTGAGACAGATGGATGAAGGGGGCAGGATGGAGACTCCCTGGGGCAAGTCCTCTGCCCCTGCTTGGACTGAAGAAACCCAGGCCTGCCCCAACTCAGGCCTTAATCACTCTCATCCCATCTGCTACCCTCTCGTTCAACTCCATCCCTACCAATCCCACCTCTCCCCAAACGCCCTTCCTTCAAACAATCCTCAGAAGTCCCTGTGCCGTCAACAAGGCTATCACACAGCCTGCTGTGGCACTGACATGCTGAGCCAGCAGCCTGAGAAGGGGACAGAGGCCGGCTGAGCTGGAGAGAGCAGCCTTTAGAGATGACCACGTGTACACGGGCACACGGCCACCCGCAGACATGCTCACACATGCGCACAGCCGAGGCACATACCCACTCATGAACACGGTACACTCTGCACAAGCGCATGTTCCTCTGTGTATACACATGTGCACATCACATATGTGCACTGTGTCACATAAGTGTCCATGAGCATCTGTGTGCACACCTCCATGCCTGGGCACGGGCATCCACACCTCCATGCAGGTGTCTTTAACAGACACAGGCAGACACAAGTGCACCATCAAAGCACACATCCACACACGTGCATACACACATGCTCCTAGATGGGGGCTCACATGTACATATGTCCATGGGTGCCAGGGGTAAAAGCAGAACTCAGTTCGAACCCTGGCTTGGCTTTGCCACGCACTTGCACTGTGACCTTGAGCATGTGCAACTTTCAGAGCCTCAGTTTCTCCGCCTGTGAAAGTGGGCAGTACGGGTGCCTGCCTGCAGGGCTGTGAGGATGGAAGGAGGTAGCGCGTGGAGCAAGCCTGGTACCTAGTAAGCGCTCAGCAGGCGTTAGCTGGAGGAACTCTGGCCTCAGCCTGCGTGTAACTGTGACTATAAAGTAACGAGAAAGGTTCCTATCCGAGGTTTGAGGCCATGATTCCCCTGAGCCTAGAGGCTCCCAGCCCAGGCACACACACACACACACACACACACACACACACACACGCACACACGCACACAGGGGCTGTTCCGTGCGTTTCTGCTGTTTACGGAGGCTGCTTAGCTACAGCTGAGATCAGGAGCACATGGGCCCAGTTGGCCACAGACTTTTGAGGTACAACAAAATGGAGGCCTTAAGGACCCACTCACCCTCCAGCCATTATAAGCTTTGCCCTGCCACAGTGAGTTGGGGGTGCTTTAGGGAGCTGTCCCTGAGACTGGGGGAGGCTTGGGGGTCCTCCCGGGGGCTCTCCAGCCTGCCCGACAGCCCCCTCCCCAACTGCACCCCACAGGGCTGTGACTGCTGAGACTATGCCTGGCAGGGTGGGAGGAAAAAGGGAGCCAGCCAGTGCCCTCCTCTCCCTAGGACCCCATGTCCTCTGCCAAACCCTGCCCTGGAGGCCCTGCCCATGACCACCCCGGGCCTGGGTCTGGAGCGTGAGGAGTTCCCTGTGCCATGCCCAGGGCAGACAGGGACTTGGGCTGATAAGCTAACTTTGAAGACCTCCCGGAGTCAGAGACAGGTATGTGGCGCCATGTGGTTTCAAGGTCACCCCTCAAAAGCATAGCTTTCAGTCTCCAAGCACCCCACCTACCAGGTCCCAAAGGCTAAACTGGGGCCCCTCGCCTTGCCTGTCCTTACCCCCAGGCCGGCAGAAAGCCTGGCAGAAATTGCTGCCATACTTAGCAGACAGTGAGTCCCTTTCTTTCGTCCTCTGGAAACTAAACTGGCCAAAAGAAGCAGTTGCAGCCCAATTAGGCCTATCCCCTTCCATTTCCCCCCAAAATAATTCAGGGCTACCTCATATCTCAGGTTTGGGGGTACTGTGGGTGGCAAAGGCATCTTCTAGGGATGACATACCAAAACCATGAATGTAACCTATCCCCTCATTTTACAGATGGAGAAACTGAGGCCCAGAGAGAGGAAGAGCCTTGCTCCAAGCCTCACAGCCTGTCGGCAGGCAGGGCAAGCCTTTAAATCAGGAGCTGCGCCTTCCAACCCCTACGCCCATCCCCCACCAAACTTTTCAGAAACAGCCAGGACTCCAGGTGCACCTCTCTGAGCATCGCCCTGTGGCCTGAGACGGCCCAGCTGGTGGGGAAGAAAGGGAAAGAGGGGACACACAGCAGAATCTGCTCGGAGGAGGAGCAGGCTGCCAGGACACCTCTTTCCAGGGCTGAGCCTTAGGGCTGATGGCATTTATGCTGCCCAGACAGGGTCCCCTCTGAAACTTCCAGAGAATGTCACTGGTGTCCTGGGCTCAGGAAGGAGACCCTGAACATCCTCTGAGACCCACACTCTCTCCACCGCTATGGCTGCACAGTTTCAGACCAATCCATAAAAAGGTGGAGATAGAGAAATGGAAAAAGATTTTTGGACCAGGAGTCAGAGCCCGCGTTCTGGTCTTGCCTCTGCCACTAACTTGCTGGAGGAACTTGAGCCTCAGTATAACCAGCCAGTCAAATGCAAAGGAGATTTGCACTCCCCCTGTCCCCAGCACCTCCAGATGCTGCCAGAGCCTACCCTTCGTGGCCTAAGCCACCTTTCGTGGCTGAAGTCTCTCCCTCCAAACGCCAGGAATATGCCCCCACTCCTCCTGTCCTGGCCCTGCAGGCGGGGGTAGGGTAAGCAGGAGCTGAGGGGAGAGCCCTTCTCCAGCCCACCGGTGCCCCCACCCCCAGCTGCCCCCTCAGAGACACCAGACAGGTGAGGCCAGTCGGGTACTGCCAGCACGGGCCACCGTTTGTGTCTTACTCCTCAGTCTCCCAACTTCGGCACACCCCCAGCCTGAGGGCCACTGCCCACCATAGGACAGAGGACCCTTCCCAGGAGCTTGGCCCTGGGGAGCTGCCAGTCTGAGGGGGGAGCTGGGCAGAGATATCGCAAGCCTTTCATTTGGGTTAACACTCAGAACAGCACTGAGAGGTAGGATATCACTCTTTCTGTTCTGTTTTACTGGTTTTTCTTGGTTTGTTTTGTTTTTTCCTTTGGAGAAAGGAGTCTCACTGTCACCTTTGCTGGACTCGAATTCCTGCGTCCTTCCTCAGCCTCCTGAGTAACTGGGACTACAAGATCACCCTCTTTTAACAAAAGAGTAAACTGAGGCCCAGCCAGGAGTCCCACAGGAGGCAGGACCCACAGGAAGACATTGAAGCCCAGACTAGGGCCGCCCACAGCCGCTCACCTACAAGGCAGGTGTGTCTCTGGGTTCCTGCTGGCAGAGGGTCCCCCCACCGGAAACCGAGGCATTGGGGCCTGTCTCCCTGGCAGCGGCCCTCTGCCACCTGCGCCCACCCCCACGGCGCCGGCGGGGGGCGGACAGGGTGGGGCGCCAGGTTCCCAGGCGGCCCGGAAGCCTCTGTTCCCGCCACACCTGGTGTCCGCCTGGCGTGCCCAGGCAGGGAGGCTGCTTGGAGCCGCCCCGACGGGACAGGATGGGACAGGACGCAGGTGGCGCCGCCACATCTGAGCCCCGCCACATTCCGGGACGCCCCGCCTGGGGCAGAGGAAGGGGAGTCTCCCAAAGCCGGTCGGGTGCCGCCCCCTGCCGGCCGCCCCGGGCTGCCGCGTGTCCCGAGAGGCCTCCAACCCTGGGGAGGCTCCTGCGTTCCACCGTCCCCATCAGTCACTCATCAAACACTTCCTGCCTGCGTCTGGGGTGCGGCGGAGGGTCCTGGAGCAGGACAAAGCCAGAGCCTTGCAGAGGCCTTGCCTTCTACCCTGTTCGCCCTGCCGAGACTCTGGGTCCCCCCCACCCCCAAGACTACATCAGCGATGCCCTCTGCACAGCCGGCAATCAGGCTGGAGAAGTGGCCTCCAGTTTCCAGACTTCCCTTGCCCAGGAGGTGGGCAGAGCCAGAGCCTCCTTCTCTCCCGGACGGAGCCTCTCCTGCACCCCTCCAAGCCCACCTGTCACGCTGCCCTTGACACTCACTCCTACCCACAACTCGGCCAGGCTCCCCTACCTGCCAATCTATCCGGTCCTTGCCTTACCTACTCTAAGACCCCTCCAAATAACAACAGCAAGATACTTACTGTGGGCAAACACTGTTCTTCCTGCCTTGTAAACATTTGCACATCTAAGCAAGCAGCCCTCAACACCCCCTGGGTGGCCCTTGCCCCAACACACGTGCCCATGTATGCAGGCACTCACACCCCTTCGTGCCCGTCAGTAACTCCATGTTCCTGGCCTTCTGTGGATTTCCGTTCCTGGACTCCCAACTGCTGGCAGCTGTGCTTCAGATTGCGGGGCACTGTCTGTTGTTCCCTCCGCCAGAGCCTCCCCTTCCCCACTGCTGCGTCCAGTACTTAGGCAGTTCCTAGGGCAGCAGATGCTGGGGAAGGAACAGGGATTCCTGTCCCGGCCACCACGTATGGCCGTGAGATCCAGAGCAGCACGTGTCCCTCTTTGGGACCTAGGTTTCTGAGTTGGTTAGACAAGGCCCTTTCTAAGATCCGTGTCAGACCGGACCATCTGGGATTCAGGGTGGGCCTGGGCTTGTTCACTCTACAATGTACTCTCTCCTCCCAGCCTCACAGTACTTTGTATACAGTACGTGCTAACTAAACGCATGATCACAGACTGTGATCCTGCTTCAGTCCTCCTCTTAGCCCAGGCCCTGGGAGAAACCACACTCTCTGCCTCCCATGCCCTGGCCCTCCTAGCTTCTAGAATCTGCTAATGAATCCTAGTCTAGGCCCATAGAAGCCCTGTCAGTGGCCTGGAGCGGAGTGGTGATCTGTAAATAGACTCTGGGGTCTCCTCTTCCCTCTAACCCCCTCCAGGGCTACCACCAGCCTACAGGCCAGGAGAAAAAGATAATCTAAGTTCATGTGTGTTTGGATGTCCCAATTTAGAGCACTGTGAACCAAAGGTCCCAGTGGGCTGGACCTACAGGGTCTACTCTGGTTTCCCATTTGGAAAGTCAGGAAGAGCCAGCTGACCATGGTTCTCAACACGTGCTCGAAGGGCTGTCGGCCTGGGAAGAGGGTGGAGACCCATCTGTGTGCTTCCCCAGAAGGGGGGCAGTTCAGTACCAGCAAGGCCTTTCTCATGATTAGAGACCTCCCACAAAAGTTAGTGATCTGATGACATAGTGAGTTCCCCATTGTGGGGACTATTCAAGCCCGTTTAAGGCTTAACAACCAATGTCAGCGCCAACCAGAGTCAGGTACTGTCCAAGGCACTGGCGATACAGGCCAACAGGGGACACAGAGAAGATGCCAGGCACCAACTAAGATGCAAAGTGAAGGCTAGAACGTGGGCCACAAGCAGCGCTCCCTGAAGAGGAGAGCATGCTAAGCCGTGCAAGCCAGGGCAGGCCAGCAGGCCAGTGTGGCAGAGTGGGGAACAGCATCCCCAGTGGGAATTCGGAATGGAGCCTCAGGTTTCCCCAAGCCCCACAGACAGGGACAAAGAGTAGAGGATGGGGGTGCTGTAATCCAGACCTCCAACTTACTGTGGCCTCAGCACTGGGCAGTCTGCTCCCCCCAGAGAACAGGGGAAAGGGAAAGAAGAGAGGGAGCTCACAACACAGCAGGAGAGACTAGAGCCAGACAACAGGCAGGACTTCCTGCTTGAAAAGTCTGAATTCTAAACTGGCAAGAGATTGGGAGATTCTCAGAGCCCCAGGGCCTTCAGGAGGGGGTGCAACCACAGGGGCTTCAAAGGGGGGACCTTTCTGCACTAAGGTGGAAGGATAGGGGCAAACCTCTAAGGGCCACTCCACACGGGGAGGGCTGGGAATGGGAGAGAGCAGCTCTGCACGCCAGCCACTCGCACGTGTCTGGCCTTGTTTTCTTCACACAGCAGAAGTTGCTTTGTCAGCCTTCCTGGAAAACCTCTGTGCAATCACAATGCTAAGAGTGGGCAGGTCAGGAGGCTGCACCGGACAGGAGTGGAGGGAGGGAGAGGGGTTGGTCCCTGCCCCCCACCCTGTCCTCCCGTGGCTAGGCTGGGCAGAGAGGGAACAGGGAGACCATGCAGCCTCTGCCTGGGAAAGGGGGCAGGACTGGCCAGGAGTCCTGGGCTCCGGTCCCAATCTGAGCTCCACAGTGGGGGCTGGACTAAATACTATCCAAGGACCAGCCAGCTCAGTACTTCTGGGGCCAGCGGGGAGACATGCACCCTTCACTCACTGTGCTGACGAGGGGTCCAGGGCAGAGTGCATGGGCTGCCTCCGGGGCCCACTCTGTCCTACCATGCTGTGACACCTCTCTATTACACTCACTTGCCAAAGCGTCGTGGTAGACGGGCTATTGCAAGGATCAAATTAGATAATGGTTGAAAGCGCTTTGGAAATGTGGAGTCAGTGCTTTTTATCTCCAAGGCCAATTCCAAGATGGTATAGGAAGGCCGACTGGTACAGGAAGTTGCAAAACGTGTTGCACTCAAGGCTGGGGAGAGCACAGCCCTGGGTGGGCTTGGGGCTTTGGGGAAGGTCAGCTTCTCAAGGGAGGCACCAGTTGACTAGCTGGAAACTGAAGCAATCGAGGCAGAGAAACAGGTCTAAGGAGGCAGCATCTGCTTCCTCAGGCCCTGTCTCTACAAGTCCCCATTGCTGGAAAGTAGAAGAAGCCGCCCTGCCTGGACAAATGACCTGCCCTGGAGCCCAGCTCCCCTTGGAACAGAGAAGGTGGGCCCCAGCAGGCAGGCAGGTTCCTGGGCTTGCGATGTGTCTGGTGTGGCCTGGGCTGTGTTTGTAAACAAAGGGACAGGCCATGGGGCTGAGGATCCTCAGGTGAGTCCATGGCTTCTAGCCCACCCCCCTCACTGTACAGAAGAGGACACTGAGGCTTGGAAAGGAAGGGTCACCTAGCCACGGTCACACAGCCACCAACCTGACTCTCTTGAGTCCCACTCACCCTTTCTCCTCCCAGGTGGGGAGGGCAGGGCTCTCCCATGCCAGGTGCCCCTGGGGCCGGGTGGCAGGGCTCCATGAGGTGAGGGGCTGTGGGGCTGCTGGGCTCAGGACTGGGATGCCACAGAAGCCTGTCCTGTCTGGGCGGGTGGCAGGCCCGGAGGCAGAGAGGCGGGCCTGTCCTCTCCCCACTTGGCAGGAGGCATTTGTTACCTAATAAGGTGCTTTCTCCTCTCCCTCAAACAGCTTCTGACAAAGAACCAGGTGGGGGAGGGTTTGGTGGAGGGCTGGGGCCGCACCCTACACTCGCCCAGCTGCAGGGGGCAGCCCTCTCTGGGGGCAGCAGGGTCCGTAGCCACCCCTGGTCTGTCAGAGAAAATCAGCCAACCTACTGGTGGCCTCCGAGCACCCAAGCCTGGCCTGGGAGGCAGGACCCCTGGGTTCCCATCCCGTGCGGGAGGGGCTGTCCACAGGCAGCGCAGAGCCCATTCCCCTCAGCCCGCACTGCCTCCCCTCACACCCGATTTAAGCCAAGCTGACTCTCCTGCCCGCACACACACTCACACGCAGACATCCACACACTCCCTGTCCTGTCCCAGGGGCAGCGAGGCCTGGCTCCCCAAGGAGAGAGCTGTTCCCCAGGATCTCAGGGCCTCTTGCCCCTGCCCAGAGAAAGCAGGTCAGGGCACCTCCAGGGGCTCCAGGAGGGCCATACCTGTAGCTATCCTCAGAGGCAGTGGAAGGGCCTAGGACCCAGGCCCGGGAGGGGCAGTGGAGGCTGCTCAGCTGTCCCTACGTCATTCCCCAAGGGAACATCAGGCCCAGACCCTGCGGGGCTCCTTCCTGATTCTGAGCGAGGGGTGGAGCAAGGGGGTCCTAGAGACGGCTGGACTAAAGTGGAGGGAGGGCCGGGGCCAGGCCACCATCACTAAAGTCCCCCCACCTGCCACAGGCCAGGCCACATTGAGCACCTGAGGAGGAGTGTAGCTGCCCCGGTTTCCTCATCTGTAAAGTGGAAACAATAGTAGCCTCCCCTCAGAGGTCTGTAAAGGTCCAGTGGGTGGATTACTGGGATAGATCGCACAGTGGCCTGTAAATGCCCTTTGTCGGGCAGCTGGGGAGGGGTCTGTGTGCCCCTCAAGGTCTCTGGCTGTGGCTGCAGGTGCCAAACCCCACTCCAGCCCCTCCAGGCCCTAACCAGAGACTATCCAGCTCCCCGGGGAGTGACCAGGAAGGAGAAGGAGGGAGGCCGCAGCTGCGTGTGCTCCAGGGGCACGGTGCCCTTAGTCACCAAGGAACATCTTGGAAACAGCTCACAGCACCACCGTTGGAACGGCACCCATGACAACACCCACTCCAGGGAGGCCCCTCTACCCCAGGCCACCTTGTCCTGGGCCCAGTGGCGCTCTGTGTGACTGTGGCTGTGTGTGTGTGTCTGCTGTGCCCCGCCCAGCGGCTCGGCCACACCCCGGTGACTCAGGGCTGCAGTATGCACCCTTCCGGGCCAGTGGGAGAACAAAGCCACCAGCTCAGGGCCTCGGCATCCAGCCTGAGTCACACACAAAAACACCAGCTCGGTGCCCCCACCCTTCCCATCCCACCCCAGGGGCTCATGCAAGCCCCCCGCCCCCCTCCTTCAGTGGTAGAACGAGGCAGCCCTCACACCCACTGGGCACACCCCGGTGCAGCCCCGCGAAAGCCAGAGCTGGGCCCCAGGCAGCCTGGCGGTCCCAGCACTGGGCCCCTGCACTCCAGCTCAGCACAGCACGAGGCCCTGGGAGGGGAGCAGCCGGCCTGAGCCCCAGGAGGCCGGCTTCCTCTGGGGCTAGACTTAGAGGGGGGTGTACGTGGAGGTAGAGGGGAGGGGTCTTCAATGAGGGCCAAGTGCCTGCATCAGTTGGGTGGGGACACTGTGGACACTGCCCTGACCCTGGGGCCCTGAGTCTGGCCCTCAAATGTGTAGGAATCATGACAAGGTAGACAGCCAGGCCTTCAGGTGACCACTCTGGTTAAGGCCAGTGAGGAGCAGGCCCAGCGTCCCCACCTAGACCTGGGAGTGAGGTCTGTCCGGACAGGAGCGGGGCACCCTCTGATAAGGCCCGACCATGAGCAGCAGCTCAAAGAAGGAGCCAAGGTTCCCAGACAAGGGTCTAGAGTGCAAAGAGACTGAGCAGGAGGGCAGGCAGGAGCCCCAAACCCCAGGCCTGTTCCAGTGTGAAATGGGGCCCCTGCCGCAGACACCCAGGTCCAAGAGCCCGGGGCTCAGTCACAGGACGCCACCTCCTCAGGTCTGGCCTGAACTCAGAGGACAGAGGGGTCCTGCCCCCACCAGGGTCTCCATCCAAGGCCATAGCTGTGAGAAACCCAGCAAAAAGGGGAGCAAAGGCCCACAGGGCAGAACAATCAGATCCTCAGAAACTCTCAGCAGGTTCCACTGTGCCTAACCCTGCTCCGGCCTGACCTAACTGAACTGTGCCTAATGCTAACTGTGCCTGCCCCTCACCCTCATCCCAAATCCATCCATCAATCTGACAAATCTAACCCCAAATCTGAACCATACCCCAAGCTCTACCTTAAATCAACTTCGCTCCGAATCGGGGTTCTTCACCATGCCCGAGCTCTGCTCCATCTTAAAACCTGGCCCTAAACCAGCCCCATCCCAAGCCCAGCTCTGACCCTCACCCCACCCAGACCGTACTTGGGCCCAAAATCCCAATGTCAGCCCTACTGCTGCCCAAACCCACAGCATTCCTCCAAACCCTGCCTTCCCGGGCCCTTCCCTGATCCTAATCCCTACTCCACATCCCAGCAGAACCCCACACCGTGCCTCTACCCTCAACGCCAACCCTACCCTAAACTCCCCAAGCTCCCCGCAAACCCACTTCTGCCCAAACTGCCCCCATTGTGCCCACCCCGTGTCCAGGGAGCCTCTGCTGCCCTGGGCTGCTCCCGGGAGCCTGGGGCCAGGCATGGACTTCAAGTAATAGGTTGGATTCCCGCATGTCCAGGCTGGGAGCCCATGCAGAGGGGCAGGGCTGGGGACAGATGTGCCCCTCTGCTCCCTGCAAGAACAGTAGACACTGCAAGTGCCATGAGCTCCGTGCTGGGACTCGCTTGGGGGTCATTCGACTTTGGGGCCTGCTGGCCTGCCCTCCCAGCACAGGCAGGGGAGGTGGCTCAGAGCAGTTCAGGCGCCACTGTGCCTTTCCAGCTCAGGGACTCACTGCAGCATGGCCCCAGCCCAGCCCTGCATCTCAGGCCCTTGCGTACCCACACCTCAGAGGAGGGATGCAGGCCCAGGCCCCTGGAACTTGTGCCAATAGTCTGGGGGCTCAGCTCCCCTGTCCCAACACCCCAGCTTCTGCCCCTCCCCCAGAGCACCCAGCCTTGCCCTACTCTAAACGCCTTCCCTCCACCAGCCTGGGGAAGGGTGGTGGGGCCAGTAGCCATCTGGGCTGCATTCCCAGCAAGCCAGGGCCTGCCACTGCCGCCAAACAAGCCGAGCTCAGCACCTCCTCCGCGTCCAAGGAAGCTGCTGCAGCCAGCTGGGACTGCCCGCTCTGCTCTGGCCTGAAGCCCTGGCGCTGCAGTTACTGCCGCAAGACCCCTCTCAGGCAGCCCCAAGCACCTCAAACTCTCACCAGGCCTGCACAGCCTTCTCTCACCCCCAGCCTTCAGAGACAGGTGACCCTGGTGGGTCCTCCCCCTGGCCTGCCTGTCCTGTCAGAAGCCCCAGCCCTCAGCTCAGGACAGCCAGGAGCTGTGCCCACGTCCCCACCACAGTGGGCAAGGAAGAGCCAGAGGCGTCTCAGCGTGTCCCTCAGTGGGGTTGGGAATATACTCCCTCGCCCACCTCAGGCATCAGCCTGGCCAGGGCCCACCCCAGAAGCACAGGGTGTCTGGGGATAGTGGGAGCTGGGGAGAGGCCAGGGACCCACAGACCAGTGAGAGCCAGGCCCCTGGGCCATGGTGTCTTCCAGCCATCTAACCTCGATTCCGTACAATGCAGTGCAGGGAAGAAGGAGGTTTTCCTCCTAGGAGTCTTCTCCAGCCCTCCAGTTGCCATCAGGGTCCCATCCGGGCACTGAAGACCACTCAGCCCCTGCCCCATCCAGCTTGTCTCCCTGGCCCGGGCCTTGCTCCTGCACGCCAGCCCCACGCTGGGGAAGGGGTCCAGCTTCCCTGGCCGCTGTGGTCCACAGCTCAGCTCCATCACGGCCCCCCTGCCTCTGCTCAGCCCCAGCCACTGGACCCCGATGCTCCCCTAGAGGCCCTGCAGTCCCCCCTCCCTGGTTTGCTAGGCCTGGGCCTGGAGTACCCTCCCTCCGCTGTTGAAATCCCCTCTTCCTTCGAGAGTAGCTCCTCTTCTCAGAGCCCAGACCAATGGCTCTGGGTTCTGATGGCCCTTCCCCTCCCCTGTCCTGCCACTTTGGGGTGGGGGGTCTCTGCCACCCCTAGACCTCCAGTGTCCTGAGGGCACGGACTGCCCGGGCACATCCCTAACTCCCTGGCGCAGTACTTGGGGAGGGGTTGTGATTTCATGGTGTCCTCAGACACGGCCATCCCTCCTGCCACCATGTGGAGGCCAAGGGTGGCGTTCCCACCCCTAGCCTTTATTAAAAGGATTTGTTCTGTAGAATTTGGATAAGTCAAAAGGCCTCACTCAAGGATCCAGAAGGCCACATGTGGCCCGAAAGCCGCAGATTCCCCACCCCTTCGACCAAGCAGCAGAGAAGAGATTAGACCCCAAAGCCCACCCAAGCGGGTTGAAGACCTGCCCCAAGTGGGTGAAGGGGGGGTTCCCTGGGGAAGATCTGGAAGGGTCAGCAGGGCCAGGCCCAGCCTTTCATCTGAGTCCCTGTAACCCTACCACAGAGTCACCAGGCCTGGGGCACAACCAGGACCCTGGGGCACCTCCACGAAACACACACCGAGACCTATGCCTCACACATGCACATCCAAGCCGCGCACACACACCCAGCTCCTGTAGCCCCACACACCATGGCCCACACCCACTTTCCTCCTAAACCCTCCTCCCCACCCCTTCTCCCAGCCTCTTCCTCCCACACCCAGACCTGCCAGGCAGGCCAGGCCACCCCGTGGCCGGGAGGCTCCAGAGCCTCCCTGCCCCCACTTGCAACCCGGGTGCTGGGGTTCCGTGGAGCTGGAGCGCCCCCAGCTGACAAGTGTGGGGCAGACAGGGGGCGGCAACCCAATCCAGCCCCAGGCCAGAGGAGTCCTCTATGCCCCAGGACCCCTGCTCTGCTCACCTTACAAAGCACCCTGGGTCAAAGCAGAGGGGTGAACTGGAAGAGGGGGAGGACAGGGCAGGCCTGAGCAAAACCTTGGCAGGGAGGGACATCAGCGAGCCAGAGACAGACGGTGTGGCTGGAGTGTGGATTTCAGCCTTGGACTTGGCAATAGATTGGGCTAGGGGCTGGAGGAGAAGAGAGAATCGAATGTAGCTGCCAGATTTCTGGCACTGGGTGGAGGGTGAGACGAAGGGTCTGGGAAGGTGGCTGAAGAACTCCTCTTGGACATGTTGGGTTTGAGGGGGGCGTGAGCAGCTTCCCGGCAAAGGCCAGCAGGAGGTGGACTGGTTCCTAAAGTTCTGGCAAGTCAGGGGACATGGTGGGGAAACAGGAGATTGGTTGCAGCCCACTGTTCCTCTCTCTGGCTTCTGCCCCGTCCTTGGGCAAGTCTCTTCTCAAAAGGGGCTTGTGTGGATAAGCTGCTTCTAAGGTCCCTTCCTGCCCTCGTGCTTGTTACCCACCCAGCTTGTCTCCACTTGGCTCAGTTCCGGCAGAGCCCTCCTGAGAACACACGCTGAGCACACGGATTGCGTCAGCTCCCATGTGTTGAGCACTTAGTAAGGGCTACGCACAGTGCTAAGGAGGTCGCCAGCCTGTGGATGAAAATGTGGTCTCTTTGACATCAATGCCCAAATCAGAGGGGCTCCTGGGCCCCACCTGTGTGTACCTGCAGGGCCTCATGCTGTCCCAGTTATTTCAGGGGCCGCCAGGGGTACTGCCTTGCGCATGGGCAGGAGCGAGCCAGCCCTGGCCCTGCCTTGGCTTGTCTATGAAGACACCCCACCTCCGTGGTCAGCGTCCTCCATGAGACCTCTGCTCTGGAGAGCTCCTGTCCTCTGCCATGGCCACCTGAGTCCTCAGACCACAAAGCCCACATGGTCTGTGGCAGGATGCTGTGGAGGAGGAATGGGACCAACTCCTTCCTCTCTAAGTACTGTGCCCCCAGGCCCTGACATCACACTGTTTAGGCCCACAATCTTAGAGGCCTTCAAAAATGAGCCTCTCTCATTCCCTGGGCCCAGTCCCCTTAACCTCTCTCCACTAAGGGGCCCACAGCAGCCCCGGCAGGGCTGACAGTGAGTCTGCTGCATCTGCCATGGCCCCAGACATCTGGAGTACAGACCTCCATCCCCTTCCACCAGCGCAGATGCCAAAGGCACCAAATACACCACACACTATGATCACCTTAACCCGCACTATGGTGCAGGGGCCTGGTGTGTAGGAGGAAAAGCCAGAGGCCAGTGTGGTCATGGGAGAGAGGGGTAGAGGAGGTGGGGCTGAGAAGCCCCATGTTAGGAGGTGGCTTTCCTCTGCATGAGACAGGAAGATCCTGGGGGCGCATGAGCAAAGTGACAAGATCTGATTAAGGATCTCTCAGGACGCCTCCTGCTGCCACACTGAGAGGTGCTGCAGGGGCAAGGGCAGAAGCTGGGAGGCCAGCTTACCACTTTCTTGAAGTCCCTTTTGTCTCCTCGTACACCTATTGGGCCGGTTGAGGATGGGGAGTAGAGGCATTGGGTGGGGGGCACCCAAGTGTCACTCAAACCAAGACAGGAGCCATCAGAAGAGGAAGGATGAATGACGGGGAAATGAGGGGTCCATGGACAGCAACTTTCACCCCAGAAGCTGACCGCAGGTCCAGCCAGGATCAAGCGCCCACCTACAGACTCCCACCCGCCCGTCCCATACACACACACTCAAGCTCGCCCGTTCCTAAGTATTGATGGGGAGGGTAGAAGGCTGGCACTGTCCCCACCCTCTCTCCCTCTCAGATCTAGGAGCCTTCCCCTCCTAATCCTAGTGGATTGTCCCGTCCTTCCCAGACATTCCTGGCTCTCTCACAACCTCAGGAAGCAGGATGACTTCAGCAATAATCAGCATTGCGCTTAGAAGTGTGACCTTCAGATGGGAGCACTCAGTCCCGCCTTGAGCCAGGGTCCCCTTTGCAGCATCATGCATGGCAGATGCGCTCTGCTTGCACACCCCCACTGCCCAGGAGCTCACCCCCTCACCAGGAAGCCTGTTCCGTTCTTGGACAGCTCAGGTTGCCAATCTGCCCACCCATCCACCTCCCTATAAGTCCCTGCCTGGTCATCTCCTCTGAAGCCACATGGAAACACAGCCCCTCCCTCCTCCATGTGATGGGGCAGGGTGGGGGGAGAAACAGCTTACGAAGAACCTACTCTGCGCCAGGCACCTGGGATGCAGATGGCAGCAGCAAGCTTTGGTCTCTGCCCTCGACGGATGGAATAAATCACTGCAATGTGAATTGAAAAGGAAAAGATTATCTAATTT
This sequence comes from Avahi laniger, assembly GCA_963575035.1. NCBI lineage: Eukaryota > Metazoa > Chordata > Mammalia > Primates > Indriidae > Avahi > Avahi laniger. The sequence goes on along the minus strand of CAUYSK010041524.1, from coordinate 7,907 downwards.
TATTGAACACTTATTATGTGGCAAACACCATTCTAAGCACTTTATATAGAGTAAATCATTTAATTATCTCTATATTGGGCTGTTATTCTCTTCATTTCACATATACAACCTGCCCAAAGTCATGCAGACGCCAATGGTGGACCAGAGGATTTGAACTCAGAGGAGCAGGCAGCTGACATTAGCAACTAACTCTGCCTGTTTTAAGTTTGGGCCAGAGTTTCACTTTTCAATTTAAAGCATTTCTCTCTTCTGTCATCTCCAAACTACAAAATGCCTCTTCTCCCCAGAACACGCAAGCAAGTGGGAAGAGGCACAGACCGGTGGTGCCATCTAGGGACAGAAGCGTGCGCTGCAGAGGTTTCAGTGCAGCGGCGCAGGGCCATCTGGACCCAGAGGGACTAATTGGAAGAAAAAGATCCTATTAGAACCCCAAACACCAACCATCTCGCCCTCCACGAGCCGTTCAGTACTGTACTGACGACCGTGCAACTGATCTGCTTCATAAAGTTACCGATTACAATAGCGTCACTAAAACTGTTTTTGTCCCAGGGCCACAGTGCCTTTTTGGTATGAACACAGGTGACTTTAAGAGCTCTGAAACCTGATGGTCCATACAGTCCCTGAGCACTGTTAAGTTGTAGCTGTTCCTGATGTCAGGCAGACTTGAAACAGTGACCTTATGGGGACCTGCAAGGGAGGGGGAGTCGCCCACAATGTTAACAACGTTCTTTTCCTTAAGCTGGGTGGTGGATACATGGATATTCATTTTATTATTTTTTAAACCTTATATATAATATTTTTTAAAATATGACATATATTGTTTAAAGTTTATTAATTCTTTAGGTCAAACTTTGCAACATTTCGGACCAACTCTGTATTACGCAGTTGCACAGAGCACCCACGATGAACCACCTGTTGGAGAGAGAGGACCTGCAGGGAAATCTCAGTTTGTGTCCCCCACACCACCCCCTGAGGTCAGGAAGCTGCCTGCAGCTCCATCCTTAGATCCCTGCCCCTGAGCCACTGGAGTTCAATGTGCGAGAACTGTAACAGGAGCTTTACTCATGTGACAAATATTCAGTGAGCACTCACTATGTGCTAACACTGGGTGAGGTGCCGGTAATCCAAAAGGGAGCTGAACGTGGCTCCTGCCCAGAGGATGACCTCTATGTTGGAAATGAGTTCTGTCCATAAACGGCAACGAAACAAGATAGAAAGTAGGAGGTGTCATAAGAGAGAGATGGGGGCCAGGCGCGGTGGCTCACACCTGTAATCCTAGCACTCTAGGAGGCTGAGGCAGGAGGATCACTTGAGTTTAGGAGTTCGAGACCAACCGAGCAAGAGCGAGACCCCGTGTCTCTACTAAAAATAGAAAAATTAGCCAAGCATGGTGGTGGCACATGCCTGTAGTCCCAGCTACTTGGGAGGCTGAGGCAGGAGGATCGCTTGAGCCCAGGAGTTTGAGGTTGCTGTGAAATAAGCTGATGCCACAGCACTCTACTCAGGGCAATGGAGTGAGACTGTCTAAAGAAAAAAAAAAAATAAAGAAAAGAAAAGGAGAGATATGGAGGACAAAATGATCACGTCCACCTTGGGAAATCTCAAAAGGCTGCTTCAAAGAGAAAGCATAAAGCTGGTCCTTTAAAGACAGCCAGGATTTGGATTTACTGGAAGGAAGAGACTCATGTCAGAAGGAGGGAATAGCATCATGAAAAGTCCAGAGGGAGAGGACCCAGGGGTAAGTTGGGGGAACTGTCAGTGGGGAAGGATTAAGGATTTGAGAGAAGGAATCCTGAATTATCGGCTGGAGAAATAGCCAAGTTCCCCATGATGGCAAACCTTGAAGGAGTTTAGACTTTACTCAGCAGGAATGGGTAGCCATGGGAAGTGTTTGAGCAGGAGAGTACCCTATCAGAGCTGCAGCTGGGTACTGGACGGTCAAAGCAGGAAGCCCTAGTGCTGACCAGTGAGCCAACAATGTCTGCCTATGCTGGGAGGGTGCGAGCAGAGGAGGAAAGGGGTCCCACCATGGGCCTGTCTCTGTCAGTTGGTCTGTCCAGGGTGAAGAATGTTTCTTGGCAGAGCCCCCCCATCCCGACCCTCAGCCAGAGCAGATAGGAGTTAACCAGCCCAAAGCCAAGGATGCCCATCCCTTCCCTGCCTGGTTCCATTCACCCCCATTCCTCAGCCCTCTCAGCAACCTTCTGGCCCCTCAACTTCATGCTGCCCCCCAGCCCTCCGAGCACCCTCCAAGAAAGCCAGACATTTCAGCATGCTTTGAGTACCTTGTGTGTGCACAGCACGCAGTGGGCCCTCAGACAGCCACAAGAGAAGGAGCAAGAGAAGCTTAGGCCTTGTCCTTAGGAGCTTACATCGGAAAGGGCCAGAGGCAGCTCTGCGGGAAAACTGCAGTCTGCAAGGTGGTTTTAGGAGCCCACAATGCCCTCTCCTCCTGCTCAAAAAACATTCTCCCCACCCTTAAGAGATGCATTACTCAGATCCAAAACTTTAGGCCTTGTAGTGGGTTGCTTCGTGGCCCCAAAAAGATATGTCCATATCCCAGAACCTGTGGATTTGACCTTATTTGGCCAAAGTGTCTTTGCAGACGTAATTAAGTTAAGGATCTCGAGGTGAGATCATCCTGGGTTATCCAAGTAGGCCCTAAATCCAGTGACAAGTGTCATTAAGAGACAGAAGAAAAGAAGACCTGGACACACAGAGAAGCAGAAGGTGATGTAAGACGGAGACAGAGCCCAGAGTGATGCGGCTATGAGCCAAGGAAAGCCTGCAGCCACTAGCAGCTGAAAGAGGCAAGGAAGGATCGTCCTCTAGAGCCTTCAGAGGGGAATGGCCCTGCAGAGCCCTGGATTTGGGACTTCTGACCTCTAAAACTAAGAGATTCAATTTCTGCTGGCTTTAATTTTGTTCTATTTTTCGGGGGTTTTTTTGGGGGGGGGGGTTGTTTTGTTTTGTTTTGCTTTTGAAACAGGGTCTTGCTCTGTTGCCCAGGCTAGAGTTCAGTGACTTCATCACAGCAACCTGCAACTCCTGGGCTCAAGTGATCCTCCTGCCTCAGCCTCTCAGAGTAGCTGGGACTACAGGCGAGCACCACCATGCCAGCTAATTTTTCTATTTTTTGTAGAGACAGAGGATCTCACTCTTGCTCAGGCTGGTCTCTAACTCCTGGCCTCAAGCAATCCTCTCCGCTCGGCCTCCCAAACCACTGAGATTACAAGTGTGAGCCATCGCACCCAGCCCCAGAACTGAAAGAGACTCAAATCTGTTGTTTTAAGCCACCGAGTTGGTACTAATTTGTTACAGCTGCCACAGGAAACTAATATAGTCCTTTAGATGAAAATCCCCCTGGGAGAAGGACCCAGTGGCTGCAAATCTATAACCCTCTGAGGGCAGAAAACCTCAGAGCTAGAAGGGGCCATAGAGGTCATGAGGTCTAGCTGTCCCAGCTTGACACGTGAAGAAACTGAGGCCCAATAAAGGAAAGAACCTTTCCCCAGGAGGCCAGGAGTAGAGCTCAGCTCAGATCCCAGGGCTCTGGCAGCCTCCCCGGTGCACAGGTTCCATTAGACAGGAAGATTTGCCGTGAGGCAGCAGAAGGCAGCCATGGACAGAGAACAGGGACCCTGGAACTCCTAAGGACACAATTCCCAGCTTTTGCCTGGGCAATGTAGACGAGACGTCCCCTCCGCCTTCACTCCAGCCCGGGGGTCTCAGGAGCAGCACTGTGGCACCATCCAGCTCGACTCAGCAAAGTGCTATGGATCACAGAAGATAGGTAGAAATAACTAAGAAATAGGAAGTAGAGAGGGAGAGGGAGATGCCCAAAAATTAGACAGCATCATAGGTGGTAGAGAGCAGTGGGTAGACCGGTTGTAAGTAGCCGATAGGTATTTTCATGCACATGAAGATGACATAGATGAGAGGTGCACAGAGTGAAGGGTCTTCCCCAAGCTCCAAGCCCTTATCTCCCACTTGAAAGCCTCATGGACATTTCAAAGTTAGCATGTCAAATAAGACTTTTGTTTTTCCCTTTCATTTTACTTTGGGAAGGATGTCCTGCCACTGCCACTCCCTTGATTACCGGACCCCTGAAAATTGTACTGATTCACAGTTCTCTGAATCTCCATAGGGTTTGTCTCCCACCCTCAGGAGCACCCGTCTCTTACTGAGGCCTCCTGGCCACCAGCCACTTCTTGCTCATCTGGCCCTGTTAGCACAATACCATCCATATGACAGATCAACCTGATGACCTGCAGATGTCCAGAGAGCCTGGATCTTTCAAACTATGATATGATAGAGAGAAGGAGATTTAACATAACCCTGGAGCAAAGATGAAAATGATGTGACTGCCCAGTTCACATGAATGCAAACTATTTCATGATCCTCTTCCCTGCTTGGAATAGAAAAAAATGCATCTGCCAAGTCCATGCTGTGCACTAAGGATCCGAGACTGTGTTGATCTTCTCTAGCAAAGACACCACCCCCAGCATGGCACTTGCAAGTGGGGCTGCTACTTGGTGGAGTGTGGGGTGGTCTCTTTCCATCCTCCAGGTTCTGTCTGGTTTCTGCCAGGACCAGACTGGTGAATCAAACGGAGATGTGAGCTAGCGTGGTGGCTCGAGCCTGTAATCTCCACGCGGAAGGCTGAGACGGGAGGATCTTTGAGATCAGCCTGGGTGACACAGTAAGACTTCGTCTCTAACAAAATTACAAATAAAAAATAAATGGAAATGAGATGGGGACCACTATCCCTGAATCCTTTAGAGGCTTAAGAATGGCACTAGTGGCCATGCCCCCAGGATGAAGTACTGTTTTTGATTTTCACCCTTGGCTGGGGGTTGGTGAGGAGGGGCAGTTTCAGAAGTTTCCACCTGGTCTCTCCCACTCTGATGCCCTACCCCACAGGTCATGGGCCCGATGTGGGGTCACACGGACTCTAAGTATGTCAACCCAATTGTGCATCTGGGGATTAAAGAAATAGCCACTAGGTATATGACATGAATTTTAAGCCACTTTCAGCCAGACCTTGGCTAGGACACCTTATGACCTGGCCCTCCTTGCCCCCAATAGGTTATCTATTGCTGTGTAACAAATTACCCCAAAACTTAGCAGCCTAAAACAATAAACATCTCTCACAATTTCTGCGAGTCAGAAGTTTGGGAGAGGCTTAGTTGGCTGGTCATGCTCTGGGTCTCCCGTGAGGTCGCGGTCAGGGTGCTGCCTAGGAAGAATCCGCTTCCACAACGGCCCATGCACGTGGCTGTTGGCAGGAGGCCTGGGATCCACACCCGCCCCACGTGGACCTCTCCACAGGCTACTCGCGTGTCCTCAGGATGTGGCAGCTGGCTTCCCCCAAAAAGAGTGATACAAGAGAGAACAAAGACGGAGTTTGCCTTTTACAAACCAGTCCAGGCATTGACAAGTCACAGCCTGTTGGCCGACTCTGGCCCACCTTGGGCCACAACTGCCACACTCATTCCTTTGGTGCTGCTTTCGCACTGCGGTGGCACCGCCGCGCAAGCGCAGCAGAGCCCACATACCCCACAAAGCCAGGATTTACTCTGCGGCCCACCCCTCATCCAGCCCAGTGAGGGGCCCGCCCTCCCTTCTGCCGAGTGGTAAGTGAGGCACCGAGCCCGGCCGCACTCGAGGGGAGGGCAATTAAGCTCCATCTCTTGATGGAAGAAGCTCCAAAGCAGCACCACACGCCACCCTCACAGGGAGGTCACATGAAGCTTCACTTCCTGGGTGTTACGATCGCCTCGGGCTCCACGTCCGGCAGTCCTCAAGTGCTTGGCTGCTGCGCTTTCCGCGGCACACTGTGCTCGGAGCAAATGGCCGTAGGTCCCTTGGGAAGGACTGAGGAAATCGGTCCTGTCACTGCTGTCGTGGTGTTGCGGGTTTCCGTCTCAGAGAGACCCGGCCCCTCTTCCCTCACTCTGCTCCTGTGCTTCCAGGCCCAGGAACCGCAGTGGGCTCACAGCTGCGCAGCCTCGCGGCCGTCCCTCCCCGGCTTCTCCTCGCCTGCCCGCTGAGGAGGACCCGGATTCGCTGCTCCTCTGCTTTGCTGGGACGCCATGTTCCATCAACTGTTTCCCTAGCTCTCTCTAGGTTAGGTCCCCTCGCCTGCCACCAGCACGTCCTCCCAGCTTCTCTCAGTCAAGTGACACCGCTGGCCTCTATGGACAGGGCCCGGCCCCCAGTGCCTCTCCTGCCGTCAGCCTGGCCTGGAGAAGAGAGCCTCCCGAATGTTTAGGGGGTCGGTGCCCCTCTCACCAGCCCGTTCCTTTTGCTTGGCGTGTAAATGGTGTGTCCCCTGACCCTTCCCCAAGAACATACGTGCCTGGATGACCTCTGGCTGCGCACAGTGCCTCCACTCCAGCACGCGCCCTTCCTTCCTGCTCCGCTGCAGCGACTCTGTGTTTCAGCTTCACCTAGTGTGAGCTTCTCTTTTTCCAGGCTCCTAGCGTCTGTCCCTGTAGCAAGCGGGCGCCATGTCTCAGAGTCCCTGCCAGGGGCTTAAAGCCTGCACCTCAGGCTCCCTGTCAGCAGCCCCACTGCTCCCGCCGCTCTGGCTTTTTTTTTCTTCCTTGCCACTGGTGCTCAACACCGTCACCCTGCCCCGACCATGTGGTCTCTGCACACGCTGTTCCCTTTGTCAAGAATGCTCTTCCATCCCAACTAACTCTTCAATGAACTCCTTCTCAGGCCTCAGATCCAAGGCCACATCTCACTTCCCAGTTGCCTGTGCTCCCGTCTAAGTCTGTGCCTTTCTACTGTAGCACTTGTCGCAATATTTCATCGTTTGAGGGATTAGTCAACTAATGTCCATCTCCCCCGCCAGACTGTAAGTCCATGCGGGCAGGGACTGTTCCATTGTGTCCTCAGTGCCTAGCAAGGTGTTGGGTGCATAATATGTGCTCGAACAAGGTTTGTTAAAGGAATGAAGGAAGGAAGGAAGGCAGCAAGGAAGGAATGGCAGGGAGAAGCCTCATGCTGCCTGGGCTCCTGAGCTGTCTGGGAGAAGGCGGCCTTCCAGGGCTTGTTTGCAGAGAGGCTGGAGGAGAAGCGTTTGCGCAGGCCACCTGAAACTCACACAGAAGCTGGGGAGGTGACCAGCGTGGTGAGTCAGAACTGGGCAGGTGTGTGGGGGACACACTGAGGGCTGTGGGCCATCCCAGCACTTGGATCCAGCCCCTCCCACCCTGGGACCCCCAGTGAGATGTCAGACTGCTGAGACCCCTCCTCCCAGAGAAAGGTGGGCAACTCCTCCCAGCCTCTCTCTTTTATGTATATATTTATATATATAGGCACACAAACATATAAAATTTGTTTATTTTTAACTTTTATTAAGAAGTACAGCAACATACAAAATATATATAGATAAACATATAACAGACATAAAAAATAAATGCACTTAATAAATTATAGCAATGCAAATACCTGTGTAACCCCCACTCAGGAGAAGAAAAAGAGCACGAGGTCACTGCCCCAGAAGCTTCTCTCATGCCCACCCTCTATTTCTACACTAGAAATTCCTCAAAATTGACCATTATTTGACTTCTAATGCTATCATTTAGCTCTGCCTGGTTTTGAACTTTATCTAAATAAAAACATACAGTATTTTTGTGTGTCTGGTTTCTGTTGCCCATTCCTCATGTTAAATGTACCTGTAGTTCAGAATTTTTCATTGCTGTATAGTATTCCATTATCTGCATTTGACACCATTTATTTATATATTTTACTATTTTTTTTTTTTTTTGAGACAGAGTCTCACTCTCTTGCCTGGGGCGAGTGCCGTGGCATCAGCCTAGCTCACAGCAACCTCAAACTCCTGGGCTCCAGCGATCCTACTGTCTCAGCCTCCCGAGTAGCTGGGACTACAAGCA
>CAUYSK010041522.1:0-10957 GCA_963575035.1 Avahi laniger | reverse complement strand
TGGAAGCTTTACTGCCAACATAAGCAGTCAATTAACACATATTTTGTATACCTATTATATACTGCATTCTAAGAAAAAGACAGAGAAAAGAAATTGTTATTAAGAAAATCAGGCCGGGCGCGGTGGCTCACTCCTGTAATCCTAGCACTCTGGGAGGCTGAGGCGGGCAGATTGTTTGAGCTCAGGAGTTCGAGACCAGCCTGAGCAAGAGCGAGACCCCGTCTCTACTAAAAATAGAAAGAAATTAATCAGACAACTAAAAATATATAGAAAAAATGAGCCGGGCATGGTGGCGCATGCCTGTAGTCCCAGCTACTCGGGAGGCTGAGGCAGGAGGATCGCCTGAGCCCAGGAGTTTGAGGTTGCTGTGAGCTAGGCTGACGCCACGGCACGCACTCTAGCCCGGGCAAAAGAGTGAAACTCTGTCTCAAAAAAAAAAGAAAATCATAAGGAAGAGAAAATATATTTACTATTCAATAAGTGGAATTGGATCAACTTAAAGGTCTTAATCTTCATCGTCTTCACACTAAGTAGTCTGCAGAGTAGGAGGAAGAGGAGAGAATTGGTCTTGTTGTCCAGAGAAGGCAGAGGGAGAAGAAAATTCATTTGTAAATTCATACCCATATTGTTTAAGGGTCAGCTGTACAATGAATTATATTTTTTAAGCAACACAGACCAGCAGATGGCAGCATAGTAACACATTTGGTGTAAGTGTCTTTGCTGCCCTTCCAGCAGCAAGCGTGGGTCACGGTGACCTGTTTCTGCATTTCCTGGATGTAACTACAATGAAATGATATTAACATATTGTGCAATCCAATTTTTGTTTGATTTGGGTTGGCGGCTTTCTTAAATTGTAATTTGCTGTTTTTAATAGGTGTGGTTAAGTCGCTCTGATGTTCCTTCATTGGCTGTTACTCTTTTGCTTGGTTGCCATTAATGTATCTTTCTGAGTTATAAGAAATACCTTGCTGATTTAAAAAACAACAAAAAAGTGTTTTGATTCTTTAATACAGTATTAATTGGAGAAGTTCTGGCATCTTTTTCACAGGAAGGTTGAAAAACTGGTTTGTGATCACTCAGTCTCCGCTGGGGGTCCCTGGAGGGCCCGCTGTAGCTCACACAGAGCCCACTTTCCATGAGTGGGCCACGTGCTGCCCAAGATGGTGGCCACCAGCCACACGTGGCTATTTTGTGCTTGATATGTGATTAGTATGACATTAATGACTAAATGTGATTAGTAAGAGAAAAAGAATTTTTAATTTATTTAATTTTAATTAATTTAAATCTAAATAGCCTCATCTGACCAGTGGCTATCATATTGGACAGTGTAGCTTTTAGTGCTTAGTGATGTTATGAAATTTTCTATTTTTCACTTTCAGTGTTAGTGAGTAATGACGAGCTGAGCCCTCTGCCTCAGCCAAATACAAAAACCGCTTTTCAAGTAGTATCTATACATTCTAAAGATATTAAATGAGTATACTTGGTGCAATTATTCAGGATTTAGGCATTTAACAAATAAATCACTATATATTCATGTTTAATATATATATGAACCATATGCCTGTAGCAGCTCACCCTTCAAATGTCTTTTTTCAACTTTCTCCAACCAGGTTAAATTTCCAAATGATCTAATTTGGCTAGGATTGTGTAGATACGAGTGTAGTCATAACAGATTTTATTTCTGCATTTTCAATGCATCAGCATTATAAAAAGGGAGAGAAGAAAAATACCTCCATCAAGGGGTTTGTCATTTTAAAAGAAAAAAATGGAAGAAAAATATCTTCATACTCATTCCAAACTCACACAAGGAAATTGTGAGTGGCTGAGCGCGGTGGCTCAGGCCTGTAATCCTAGCACTCTGGGAGGCTGAGGCAGGAGGATCCCTTGATCTCAGGAGTTCAAGACCAGCCTGAGCAAGAGTGAGACCCCGTCTCTACTAAAAATAGAAAAATTGGCCAGGCACGGTGGCATGGGCCTGCAGTCCCAGCTAGGCCGAAGCAGGAGGATCGCTTGAGCCCAGGAGTTCGAGGTTGTTGTGAGCTAGGCTGACGCCACAGCTCTCTAGCCTGGGCAACAGAGCAAGACTGTCTCAAAAAATATAAAATAAAATAAAACAAAAAAAATAAAGGACATTGTGAGTGCATGGTTTTTAACAGTGACTTTTTTCATCTGACTACTGACCCCATTTAGTGATTCTTAACTGGGGCTAATTTTGCTCTCCAGGGGATATTTGGCAATGTCTGGAGTAATTTTTGGTTGTTACAATTTGGTGGTAGGAACCACAGGCATGGAGTATGTAGAAGTAAGAAATGTTGCAAAGCATTCTACAAGGCACGGGGTAATCTCTCCTCCTCCCACAACAAAGAATTATCTGTGACAAAGTGTCAATAGCACCAAGGTTGAGAAACTCTCCGTTACAGTCATGATTCAAAGACAATGAGTTTGAGTTTATTACCATAAATATATTTTAACATATATAGTACAATATATGGAGCAAGGGAGACTCTTACTTGATATAAAACCCCAAGGAAAATCTTAGCACAGCAGTTACTTCATTAATTAAATTAATTGTAAACGTGTGTTTGGGAGAGTGGAAATAAAGGTTTAGATGCACAGAAAAAGACTTTTGTTAAATACTAGTCCACGGTCATTACGGTACTATAAAATATGCAATTAAATACATATGAAATGACAATCTTATCATAATTAAACTAGTACAAAGATACTTTCTCGATTATCTGAATAGTTTCTATAAATACTACCCTGCAAAAAATGCAAGCCATTTTTCAACACTAAATTTAAACATTACACAATAAGGTCTTTACCATATTCTTGTATCAAATTGTTTATGAATGTCTAATTTTATATTAGCTTCTCATGTAAGTTGTTTATTCATATCTAATTTATATTGACTTCCTATTCTCTAGGTCCCTTAATTGTTCTAAAGTTGGTTGAAAATAAAACTGTTTAAGTAAAATACATTAAGAGATCATGAAACAAAAGTGGAAAGTAAATTTATACAAAGACTGGAAATTTTATCAGTTTTAGAGATGGAGCCAAAAGTAGCCTCTTTTCATTTCAACTTGACAAAAAGACCAAGAAAGTCTGCCTCTAATTTCTGAGTACCTAAAGGCATTTTTACATAGTTCAGAGCAGAATCCTGTACCAGGCAATATTTTAATGTGTCAGCTTTTTTTTTAAGTTTCAAGTTTCAATCTGCTGACAGATTCAAGTATTTACTTATTTCTCCAAAATAATCAGCAGTGTAGTTGTTTAAAGACATTAAAATCTACACCATTGGGTATAAACATATATGTCAGCTTTGTTCAAGTTTCAAAGAGAGTTTAAATGCACGTCTGAGAGCTAAGGGGAATGGACTCACAGTAGTTCCGGCTCTTAGGTTTTAGTTTCATGTCTGGTGTCCCCTATGTCATTTGTGTTAGCAGTGGCCAAAGCCAGTAATCTCGACTTGTCTAGTACAATGGATTTAAAAATTCTTTATAAGGATTATTTGATGAGGAAGACAAAAACTGTGGAGCCATCAGGCAGGAAGGCATGCTCTGCTAGGGAAAAGGTAGAGAGCATCTAGCATTTGGTACTTATCTGATTAAACTGCCAGATTACTCTACAATGAATAGTACGTGGTAGGGACAGAAAGATGAACAAATCAGACACAGTAGAATGAAAAATCTTTGTGGAGTTGACAACATCTTCTGTGCTCATAGTCAGCAAAACATTTCAGACGATGGGAAAGAAAGCTGCCTTCCACGTTTAAGGGGAAAGTCATCAGGTCACACTTTGTATCTTGAACTTGATGGCTAAACACAATTTTCTGGAAACCACACGTGACGTCGATAGTTTGAATATAGAGGTAGCTGTTGCATTAGATGTTAGTTTCAGATTTAATCCAGTCCCGATAATGAGTAACTTTGGTATAAAGTCCAGGTTTGTTTTCTTTTCCACAGTCTATGCCCCAGCTTACTATCCCAATAAGATACCAGATGTTTCTATCTTGTGCAATAACCAGAGGTCCTCCAGAATCACCCTGGAGAAGAAGAAAAAAATATGGTCAATTTGATAAAGGGGAGTCAGAAATGAGTTAATCAGCATCAGAATGTCTGATAAATTAATAATGTATTAATTTATTTATTAATTAATACTTTGAATTGAAACAAGTAAAATAAATTCTATTTTACTTACCATTAGTATTAATGTGATAATTGAGCTTATTACTTAGTCCCTGTGAATGATTTCAGCTATAATATAATATAAGCAAAGCTAAGGCTTCAGTTTTATCCTTATAAAATTTTTAGTTTTGCTCTATGTAAACAGGGACCAGAAACTGAACCTAAATCTAGGCAGCCAATTCTTACATAAATGATGACCTCGAGCCCCATCTGAAACGTCACCTCCCCCTTGAAGCCTCTGTTAGCTAGAAACAATCTCTTGTTTGAATTTGAATCTCACCTTGTTCCACTCACGCTAATTGATAGGAAGCTGTCCTGGACGTTGTAGTGCTGTGCAGTTGGTAGGTTCAAGAGGAGAAAGCCATGCAAAGACACTCTAAGCAAACATGCACCATTTATTACTGAAAGGATTTTCCTCCCAAATTGAGGCAGAATCCCTCGACCTAGTGAACTGGTTTGAAGTATGTGAATCATGAGGACTTCCCTGTTAACTTTAATCCAAGATTAGATAAATGATTTTAAATTTATCTTTCAGCAATGGACTTATCCATTCAAAAATGTATTATGTGGAAGCCCATTACGGAGTTTTTAAATAAAAGAAATAATCCTGTTTAAAGCAGGCATGGGGTTCTAGAGCCTTGTGTCTTTCGATTGCTTCCTTTCCATTTTCCTACCGTGTTTCTTAGTGTCCTCTTCTGTGTTTTGTGGACAGAGGGTGAAAACCTGGTCTACCAAAAGAAATCCTCCTTAGCTCCTTCCCCTTAGGCTTGTATCCTAATTTAGGTCCTCAGTATTTTACTGTGCAAGTGGTTAAAGGAAGCAAGATAGTATGAACCAATGGAAAGAGAACATCTGCTTTTATCCAGATTTGTTATGTTTCTCCTTTAAGTAGTATTATCCAGCTGTATTTTGGACCACTCACATTGTCTCTCCTCCTCAGGAAGTAAAGTGAGTGGAAGGACATCTTATATTCTAGAATACGTAGCTAAATCCTGACCTTTCCAGGATCCTGACCTGATCCTGAGTTACTTGTGTGCTCTATTATTAGACTGTAAATTCACTGCAATTTTTTAAATGTTTATGCTTCCTTCAGTAACTACTGCAGTATCTTGTAGTTCACAAAAATTTGAGTGAATAAGTGAATGAATGTTTATTATTGTCACATGACAGATAGCCAATGGCAGATCAATAGTGGCACCTTTGCATGTTAAAAAAAAAAGAAAAGCACAATATGTGTCAAATTCTCAAAGCCAATCTTAATTTTTCAAAGAATTGCTAAACCGTTGGACCCAGTTTCAAATTTTATAGGTAATGTTTTTAAATAGTATAATCATATCTGGATGTACACCGCTTAAAGTCAAAGGTTTACGCAGCACTGGTGGAGTGATGCTCTATTGGCCTTAGAGATGCTGCAGAGCCTGTCTCACGGTGCCTTCTGAATAGTAGGGATTAGATCCCTAATTGTTGATTGTGACTGTGCCTTGAAGCAAGTATGGCTTCCTAACTTGGTTTCCACTATCTGCTTCCAGGATTTTCTCTAATCAGAGTCCTAATTTGTAGCTGGCACGCATTTTTTTACAGATGGTTCTGCTCAATAGGGTGTTACATGAGGAGTATGTCTCACAGTTCTTCCACTTCCTCTTTTTACAGCCTCCTCTCTTCCCCACAAGTTAATGTCATGCAGTGATGTGAAATGACATTGGCCTATGGTCTATAAGGCCATCCCTACTTAACAGACCCATTTTTGTGGATTTGAGTCTATTCTTACCTCACAGGCATCTAGCTTTCCTGTCAAGAATCCAGCACAGATCATTCCTGATGAGACAGCACCACCATATACATTAACTTGATTACATATATCATTACTTATGATCTCTATTTCAACTTCTCGCAGAGTATTGGGAAAAGCGCCTAAAGAAAGAAAAAATAAATAGATGAATTTCCACATTGTTGCTATGACAGTTAGTTGTGTCTTGCTATGGATGGACCAGTGAATAAAAGCGAAGTCTTAAGTTGTAGGATTCTGGGGCTGAATGACAATGCTCAGAATCAAGTTCTATGTCCTGCGTGCCTTCTATATGCTGGGTACTATGCTTGGCTTGTTTGTTCCTACTATCTTATTTAATCCTTGCAAAAACCACCAAAGATAGATATAAATATTCTTTTTTTCAGTTGAGGAAACTGAAGCTTATCTGGTTAGGGGTCTTCCCATGATGACATAGTCAAATGGAGAATGATGTTATATATAAACCCAGGGTATTTCTCAATACCTGGGAGAATTTGTGACTGCTTACCTTACCTTACCTGGAAATCTACTTCATCACTTTACAAAGAACAGAGCTATTTTGAAAAATGGAAATCTTTTAGCAAGAGCAGTATAGAACAAGGCTATACTACCAGGATGTAACTTTAATACTGGTGGAATCCTATTGCTTCATAAGAAAGATGAAGTTTACTTTGATAATAGCTTAACTTGTTAGTCATAACAAACACCAGGGTAAATAACAAATACTAAGATAAGAAATAGATCATGTTTTATTAATGAATGACACATTTATTGATTATTAGATAAAAGGTATTATTTAGTTGCATGTAGTATTGTTTTAGCCATTATATTCTCCTCATTTCTGTTTAATAAATTCTATTTTAAAGACTATTAATCCTTCATATAAAGGTGAATGTTTTGCTTACAATAGGCTCAAAGACAATTGAGAGGATGGAGTAAAGTGCTATTTATTTGAGCCCTGAATCAGGGTAATTCTGTGCTTAAAGGCCCTGGTCTTAAAGGTTGCAGATATGAGTTTGAACACTATTTGCATAGTTTGCAAGCCATATGACCTTGGGAAAGTTACTAAGCATCATTTTACTCACTTGTAACCAAGAGAAAATTATGCCTTTCTCTCACGTTTATTATGAGTTAAAATAATGAATATAATCAGTTATGACAGTGCCTTGCCCCATATCCAGTTTTTAATAAATGGAAGCTATTAGAATGAAATACAGAGATTAGGTCTTTATATTTTAAATCTTCAGGGTTTTAAAGCTGCACTTCAGTGTTAATGATGGATACTGAGAAATAGCTTCTATAAGAGGAGATCTAGGTTTCTAGGGATTTTGTCATTCACAGTAAAGAAATCTAATTCTCTGTTTTAAAATGGGTAAATTTACTCACTTAAGATTAACTATCTTGCTGAAAAACTAAGTCCAAATTCTCTACAGTCATTAAAAATTTTGGAGGGTTTAGTGAATTTCTTCTTTAAGTCATCATGGAAGGGTCATTGTGTGACCACTTTCTTTTCTATCTCTGATTCTCTCTGAAATATTCCGGATGAGAGAATTTGCTCACCAACTGCTCTTGATACAGATTTGTACACAATGTAAACTATTTGTGTAAATGCCTCAGCAACATTCAATACTATCTATGTTGCCATCTATGATAGCATTTACATTTTTTAGGTATTCTCAGACTTTAATCAACTGTATTCCAACTACTTCTAATTTCTAAACCATTTAGCTAATTGGTCTAGGATGCTTGGTTTTAAATTTTGCAAATTTTCATAATTCTTTAATCCTAACTTAAAAGAAATCAATTCAAGGGCTTAACAACATAATGAACTATTTTACACTATCAACTATTCAAAGAAGAAACTATCCAGGGAGTGGAAAGTTTCCATTTAGTAAGTGCTAGGTAAAGAGCAGCCATTCATATTGCTCACTTAAGGCTATTTCTGTTTGGTTGCATGATACATTGCAGAAGGTTATCATTACTAGTGCTTGCAAATCGTGCAATTTATGAAGCATGCAGCGGTAGCAGAATCTCTACATGTGGAAGACAGCATCCAAAAGAAAAAAATGATATAAAAAATGTGCTTTAATAAATTTTGCAAATAACCTTCTAACTGGTTTCCAAAATAATCCATAAAAAAGGCAACAAACATAGGTACTGTATCATAGTAATGGTAACAGCCAAAGTTTCAGAAATTCATCACATCTGTTTTTTGTGTGTTTGTTTTTGCCATATTTATCATGAGAGATCTGATTTTATCTTATTTTGTATATCTTAATTTTGTATTTTATTTCACATCTCCATTCGAATGAAGGATAGGCTTGTATTTTTTGCTTGGTGTTTTACTGAGATACTCACCATTTGCTTTTAATGCTCCCCATCCAGTGACAAACACTTTACTTTTAGGCAAGACTTCAAAAGTAGCATCCGGGAGACAGACTCTGTGCACCTCATTGGAAAATATGACGGGGGTGGAGAGCTTCACCACAGCGATGTCATCGTCGTGTTTATGGGCAGCATAGTTTTTGTGAACGATAATTGACTGCACCTTTCTTCTCATCAGTGAAGGGTTTAGGGTTCTTCCAAAACTAGCCATCCATAGTCTGGGGTTTTTATAACTGATCACAGATTAAAAGGAGTACATTTGGTTCATTTCTGATCTGAAGTTGCCCAGGACTCTGGATGGGCATGGGATATAAGTATGGGAGAAGGGCAAATTTTTTAAGGTGATAGTTGATTGGGACCTTCCCATCTTCTTGTCTGAGTCTTCTCCCTTAAGAATACTTTGCTTCCATCTAGCTGATAACAATTCCCCCATTACAAGGTAGCTTAAATTACTCTCCTTGAGGGGAATTTGTATTTTTTAAAAGAAGCAATGTATTATTTCCATTTTTGATTATAAAAATGATACAAATTAATTGAAGAAAATATAAATAAATAAAGTGTGTATATATGTATGAACATATATACATAAACACACATATATACTCATATCCATACACACTAATATAAATGTATGTACAGCTATGGAGAGAGACAGAGAGAGAGATAGAAGTGTAAAATTGGAGCCATATTTTATATATTGTATTTTCGTGCTTCCTTTTTATTTGGCATTTTATCCAGAATATTTTTACCACTTAATATGATTCCACTAGGGTTACTACATATCTTTATTATTTCCAAGTGTCCCATATGTTAAATTTTCAAAAAACATGCAAAAACTAAAAGCACAGTCCCAAAGATATTCACAACACCAAATATATCTAGGATAATCAGATATATTTATAGGTTAGGATGCTATTTTCAGAATTCTTAAAAATCTGCAACACATCTCAGGAAAACTGGCGGGCATGTTTAATTTGACAGTGTTGGCTTGTGAGATTTCTAGATAGTACATTTTCAGTTGGAGCTGAAGATACTCTAATTTTTTCTGCTATTCTTCAGTAATTCTCATTTTTTCTAAAGCCTGCTAGACTATCATGAGTAGCATTGAGAGGCCTGAGATGTTCATGGAGGAAATGTAAAAGAGAGAAGAATTATAGGAGGTAAACAGGAGAAAAAGAGGTGAAGTTGGTGACCTTATGGGCACAGAATGTAGACTTACACATCAAAGCAGTGAGCAGCAGTCAAGAGCCACTCCTCACTGATCACAGATGCTCCACAGATGTGGACACCTTCCACCTGCAGGCTGGCCTGCCATGGCCAGTCACATTTCTCTGTAATATCACCATCAGCGATTCTTTCCACGGATGGCAACTCCTTTCCTAAACCACAACCTGTCCCAAAGGAATAAGATACTTATTTCTAGAGAGTTATAAACATATGTAGGTATGTTTGGCTCATAGTTAAAGATGGAAACATTTGTAAGTGTGACTTGCATTAAAAAAATTCGTTGAAATTAACATTGCATATAATAGAATAATGATTATTCACATCGATAAAATGTGATTATTCACATTTTAAATAAGTATTTACATTTTAAAAAATTACATAACAACCGTATTTGAAGCAATTTCACTTTAAAATTTGGTTTCTCATACTTTTCTAGGTTATGTTCTTATGTGCAGCAGTTTATCTTAGTGATATTTGACATTTTTGAGCATTAAATGTACTCTATTTATTGCAGAAAAATAGCATTTGTACTCTTTAAAGATACTTGTTTAATATTATACTACTATAGTCTGAATGGTCAAAGTTTCTATATAAAAGTTTGTGTGTGTCATTTAACTCTAAAAAAATTTCTATTTAACAAAGTAGGCCAAACAAAAAAGCAAATGCAAAGAAATAAAAGGAAATTGTTAAAGAAGTCATCAGTGAAACTTTCTTTGAGGAGGAGCAAGAATTTTCAAAGAGTCCATATAAGCATTTCCAATTATTAGAAGTAATTTTCTCCCTTGAGGAGAATTAAATCACATGTCCATTTAGAAATATAATATACTTTTGGGAAATAGTAAACATGGGAATCGAAAAGGCTAAAAAAGTATTTTGAGTTTTATTTTTGATTTATAAACATCTCAGTGATATTCTTGAACTTACAGCTGTTCAGAATGTGTTCTGCTTGTTCTTTATCCATATCTGGAAAAAAAACAAGATGATTGTTCAGTGATGAAACTAGGATAATTTAAAATACTGTGTCTGCATGCTATAAATTTTTCTGGTTGGGAGAAACTGCATTAGTCAGTAAATTTTTAATTTAAAGACAATAGAATAAAATCCTACAAAAAAGAAAGGCTTAGATGTAAACTAAACTCTGACTATAGGTGGACTCCAGGAAAATCCTCGTTCATGATTACAAAAATCAGTTGAGGCCGGGCGCGGTGGCTCACGCCTGTAATCCTAGCATTCTGGGAGGCCGAGGCGGGTGGATCGCTCAAGGTCAGGAGTTCGAGACCAGCCTGAGCAAGAGCGAGACCCCGTCTCTACTAAAAAATAGAAAGAAATGATCTGGACAACTAAAAAAATATATATATATAAAAAAATTAGC
>CAUYSK010041519.1:0-12611 GCA_963575035.1 Avahi laniger | reverse complement strand
AATCCTTTGTGGAGGGTATGAGGACTGGGAGAAAGCTAGAGAAAGCTGGTGGATATAAAAGGAAAAAAAAAAAAAAAAAAAGACATGGATTAGAAAGTTTACGGCAGCACAGCTAATTTTAGCCAAACATAAGAAAGAAGCAAAATATTTGTCACAGTATAATAAATTAATTATTATATGTTCATACAAGGGACTACTATACAACAACTAGACTGGATAATCTATAGATAAGTATGATTACATGGAAAAATCTTACAAAGAGTGTTGAGAAAAACATGAGATGATATATAGAGAAAGAATATAAAATGAACAAAATACAAATGAAATGTATAATATATACCTAGTTTCTATGTTTCATACAATTAATGCCAAATTCCTTTAATCTCATGTAACATAAAGTTTTTGCTTGATTTATTTCTTTTTTCTATTTTTCTTTCCTTTTCTTTCTTTTTATTTTTTGATTTCTTTTTCACTTTCTCTCTCTCCCTCCCTCCTTGTTTCTCACTTGCTTTTTTCTTTCTTTTTGATAATTCCATCCACTTAGAAATGTTAAAGGAAAATACATTTATTAAATGTATCCAATTTGTTATGTACAAAACCTAAGTTCTTCAAACAGGATTAGCTTTTAAAAATCAGTAAACTATACTTAAAGCAGATTGAGGTTTGCAGAAAAATAGAGCAGAGTATACAGAGTTCCGTATACTGCCATGCACACCGCAACTCCCCGCTGCCTTCCCAACACAGTTTCCACTGTCATCAGCATCCTTCATTGGTGTGGTACACTTGTTTTAATTGAGAAAACAATATTGATACGTTATTATTATTAAAGTATATAGCTTACATTGGAGTTCTTTGTGTACACAGAAGTCACTGCTTGTGTTGTACAGTTCTATAGGTTTTGACAAATACAAAATGTCAAGTATCCACCATTACAAAGCCATTCAGAATGGTTTTGCTGCCCTAAAAAAATCCTTTGTACTCCACTTTTATCCCTGTCTCCTTCCTCCTTCCCCCTGAATTTCTGGCAACCACTGATCTTTTAACAGTTCCTATGTTCTTGCCTTTTTCAGAATTGCATACAGTTGGAATCATACATAATGTAGCCTTTTCAGATTGGCTTCTTCCAAATGTAAATAGGAATTTAAATTTCTTCTAGATCTGGTAATGGTTTGATAGCTCATTACTTTTCAGTGCTGAATATTATTCAATTGCCTGGATGTACAACAGTTTGTTCATCTATTCAAGTATTGAAGGGCTTCTTGGTAGCTTCCAATTTTTAGTGATTATGAATAAAGTTGCTCTAAACATTCATGTGCAGAATTTTGAGTGGACATATATTTTCAACTCATTGGGTAAATACCGAGGAGTACTATTGATAGATTATATGGCAAAAGTATGTATAGCTTTGTAAGAAAATACCAGTCTCTTTCAAACTGTCATACCAGTTTGCATACTTACTACTCTGTTTTTGGAGTTCCTCTTGCTACGCATCCTATCTAGCTTTAGTGTTGTCACTGCTTTGGATTTTAGCCATTCTAATAGGTTTGTAGTTATATCAGATTGTGGGATTCAGTTGCAATTTTCTTATAACATATGAGGCACAATGGATGTCGTCTCTTCTTTTTACCTGCTGCATACTGTCCCATACTACAAAATACCAAATGTCCTTATGAAGGTACATTTAGGTAGCTATGGATTTTTTTCATGATTATAAATAATATTTTAAGCAATATTATACATTTTACATATATGCCTTACACTTATGTAAATAATAACTTAGAACAGATTCTTAGAATTAAACTTGGATCATCGGAGGTATGCAAATTTAAATTTTGATAGATATTTTTGATTTCCAAAAACTCTGTAACCATTTATTTTCCTTTATTTTTGTTCTTTAGAAATTTTTTTCCACAAAAACACTGACATTTTTCTAACTTTTATTAGCATGTCACTACGATATTAAACAGGGAAGGGATACAAAGATAAGCATTTGCTGAATAACTCCCTATCAGTCAGCCTTCAGAGAAGGCTTTCTTTCATTTGTCTAGAGACACCATTCTAGCTTTTTAATTTCATTTCTCTTACCATATTCATATAGTTCAGTGAATTAAGCCATAAGCTACCTAACCTATTCCTGGTTAGATTTCCCACAGCCATTTTTATCTGAAATGTACATAAATACCTAGAATTATAGAAATAAGATCTTAACAAACTATAGATATTATTTCCACTCTGTCCAACATTTTGACTTTCCATAGGTATATTCATTGGAACTTAAAATAAAACCACTGATTTTGAAATTTTAGAACTTATAACTTTTTTTTTGGTACAGGAAATCACAGATTATTGATTTTAATTTGGACACTGTAGCATTGCTTTGGTGTACTCATTTTCAGTCTCTGAAGTTGATTCTCATTAAGTTATGTCTTTCTTATATCTCTAACCTCTATATGTTTGGCCTTATGTGTGTCCATAATTCTTGCCTATTTGTTTAATTAACTGATGATTATTCCAAGTCATTAATGAAATCCAATACAAGACCTTTTCATTGCAACCAGAAACGATCATCAGTGCCTTTGCTGGTGCTACCTCTGTGAAATGAAAGAGGCTGGAACTCCTGATCTCTAACCTTCCCTCTCTTCTGATCTTCCTTTTCCTCATTACTAACCTCTCTCTCTCAGCTATTTTTTTCTTCACTTTCAAAAGCACTTTCGTGCCCTGAGAGGTTTGTATTTCTATGGAACTTTTCTTTAGA
Source organism: Avahi laniger (assembly GCA_963575035.1). Lineage (NCBI taxonomy): Eukaryota > Metazoa > Chordata > Mammalia > Primates > Indriidae > Avahi > Avahi laniger. Next base: position 9,856 of record CAUYSK010041519.1, on the reverse strand, counting down.
AATCAGTTCAAAACATTTATCTGTCATCACTCTGGTTAATTCTCATAGCTCACTGTAGTGTCTTCAAGTAGCGAGTTCTATATTGATGGTTCCATTTTGCATTGAATCTGAAGAATAAAGAGACCAAGTATACTTTTAAGGACATATCACATGAGAGAAATAGAATCAGGAATAAACTTCTTTTGAATTCATTCTTCAACAACTATTTTACTGAGTGTGTCTTTTGTTATGGTTCTAGTATGACAGAATGCATTTCTTTTACCTTTTCCCAAATAAAATGTGTGATGTTTCTGTAAGCACGGCAAGAGACATAAAGTACTACTACCACTGATATATCATTAAAATAATAGGAATATTTACCTGTGTATGTTTCTGCCTTTATTTCCCTTTCTAATAAGTAATAAAATATTACATATGTAGAACTCACCTGTTTCTGATTTGCAGATGTTTTGCCAAAATTTTGGGGGGAACTGGGACAAAGGTGAGATAAAAAATGAATCAGCAAAGTTACTTGTTTGCTGCTGAATCATTCCCATAATTGGAAAATTTAAAATCACTTTTTCCCAGAATTTTAACACTCAAAGCAAAAATTATACCCTCCACTTGCATACTTTTATGGCTAATACATATTTTCATTTGTCTTCTCCTAATCTGACAAAACTTTTGCAACGAATATAATTATTTACATTTTATAAATGAGGAAATTGAGATGAGAGTTTAAATAATTTTGAAGAGTTAAAACTGTCTTAATTCTTAAATAAAAGAATTTAAATTAAGTCCAAATTTTCTAGCTCCCAGTTGGTAACTTTTGCATCTTCATAAAAATAATATTTATTAGAGGTTTATAATATTCCAAGAACTTTCTAAGCATTTTATATGTATTGTCCCATATAATATTCATAAGTACAGAATGAATTAAATGTTAATACTGTTATAGATGTACCGTTGAGAAATTATAGGCACCAATTCAATAGCTAGTTGGGCATCAAGATGGGAATCCAACACACTTTTGATTGTGTATAGTCAATACTATGACATCTACTTTCTGTCACTTTCCAAAAAGAATCAAGTGTATACTTTGTTCATCTAATTCTGACCAACACAGAGCAGTTGCTTTTCACTTTTTTAAAACTCTCCTGTATGTTATGTCCATGATGAAATCATGGAAGTGTCTTTACTGCTTGGTTCACCAAGGTGTGCACTGTGTAGCAGGAATAACAGCCTCACTTAGATTAGGAGAAGCGCAGCACCTCAGGCCTCACCTGTCAAACCTACTGCATCACAACTGCTATTTGAATAAGATCTCCAGGTGATTCTACGTGGATGTTGAGGTTTGGAAGGCATTACCTTAGTTTACCAACAAAGACCAAAAACAAATTTGAAAACTGTAGATACATTTAAAAATATTTCCAAGTTACTTTATCCTGATAGTTTTCATGGTTGTTATTTAGAAATATAAAATATCTTTCCTCATAACATCTTTGAAATGTGTAGTGTTCCATGGCTTTACATATAACAAAATTTGAGAAAACTTATATATAGCTCTACCAATCCCACTTTTTCATTACTTTTTAAAAAAGTTTTAAGTTCCATTGAGATCTAATACATTGTTGACAAAAATGCTTTATATATTTCAGCACTATACCTCTGTAATACAAGCTACCTTTTGGGAAAAGAGTAAGGAAGATAATAACTTAGATAACTGGATGCATATATTAGCAGACTGTTTCCTCGGGAATATTTAAAATAATGTACAAGAAAACCCTTGGAGATAATGTACATAGGACAGACTCTATTTGAATATTAGTGCATAGTAATACACTATTCTGTAGCATGTCATGAATTTTTAAAAATTTAATAAAATCCTGACTCAGTCTGAATCTGTGTTCTAAGTTAACATGATCAGAGGAGATCTTTTGTTGGAAAATATGTGACCTGCATCTGTTTAGAGAAAGAAAAAAAGTGCCACAGATGCATTTATATTCTTATAAGGTTTGGACACCTAAAGAAAAAAATACATTTTTTAAAATAAGAGAAAAAAGTCAAGAATTTCACCTCAATTGACCATCGGATATCTCTCCAATGTATTCTTCTGCTGAGGCCATGAATGTAATGTTATGTCTCTAAATGTAAGGTGATTCATTTTTATTTATACATTGTATCTTTAATTTCTTTGTTTTGTATCATTTTGAAGGGTTATAGAATTTAAGAGAGTATATTACCTGTTAAAGACTAGTGTTCTGTCTACATTTTTGCCCTCAGGCAGCAAGTTGACAAATTTCACCTCTGAGAGTTCCATAAGCTAGTATTGTCCTGACATTGCAAAGTGTTTACCACGAAAATCCTCTACATCCATCACCCAGGGCCAGCCTTTGCCTTATTCTAATTCCACTGACATTGAAATCTGAAGCTCTCTGTAAGTCATTTATCACACTTATTAAAATGTTCCATTGTGAATTGGAATAGCAATTCACTATTATTTCAGAGTGCTGCCTAAGGGGCATTCTATGCAGCAAATCTTAATGCTTTATTGAAATCGTAGTTTGGTTTTAATAAATGATTCTTTGCAGAGGTACCTTGTTTTCAATTATGAAAGGTGATGTTGGCTTTTTAAATCTGGCATCTGTGCCCAAGATTATGTAAATTTCATAGTTTAATATTGTATTTTTCTGGCCTAGATATTTCATCCTCAATATTTTAACAAGGATGTGTTAATTGAATTAATTAGGCTATTGTGTAAGGAATATCTTTCTAAATTTTTTTTAAAGTTGGGTCAAACAATCAATATACAGTGAAGAAATTTTAAATAATAAATATATTTCACATGAATAAAAATATGATTTCTTTCATACAAAATGAAGTATGTGTACAATATAGAGAGCATTTCTGTATAGAACTTGCTATTTTGTACAGCAGGCTTTCCCCTAAGTCAAGTTTTGTCACACCATTTTATAATAAAAGAAATCTTTGACTACATGACTGCCCACTCCAAAGTACTCTCTCTCCTTCTCATTGTCACCCTTGCTCTCATTCTTTTGTTGTGACATTGTGAATCGCATCTATTTAACATCTGACTAGGAAATAGATAAAACTAATTTTGTACATGTTCTAATTCCCCCCTCTTCTTACTTGAAGATTCAGTCACGGTGACTCCAAAACAATAGATACTCTTTTACTTTTGAAAGAACAAAAACCTAGATAATTTAAAGTAACATGTAAGAGTACAGATGGTAAAAATTGATGATATGTTTCCTTTGATAGTTGAAACATACTAGAGCCATAAGTATTTTTCATACTCATTATATTTCCTCCTTAGACAATACAATGATTGAACAATAGGCTAAATTATTTAACCATAGTTACACAGTAAATAAGAGAAATATATTCTTTAACAATGTAATCTTAAATCCTATTCCTGATGTTAGATTGAATTTACTTCTCAACCTTGATATGTCCCTTTAAATACCTGCTTATTATGTCTTTTTAGCCAGGAAAATTGAGTTGGAGACTGTCTATCTATATATATTTTTTCTACATTCAAATCTGACCCAGTAACTTCATAGCAATTTAGTATCCTGAACCAAAGGAGATTTACGTTTGAAGGTGACTTTAATTCTTTTTCTCTGCCATCTGATAATTCTGAAATATCTATATGGAAAATTTTACAGGTGAGTGTGATCCCCATCTACAGCTATAAGCAAGAAAAATGGCATATGATTAGATTTCTCATGTTAGACAGTGAGGATAATGCTAGATAGAATCTGTGAGTCTGAATGAAAGTGACTCAGACTTCTGTCACCACTAAAGCACAATTTTAGACCCCATTTTTACCCTACCTTTGGTCATCAAAGTGGCGAAACACTGGATTTTGTTTCAGAAGATTGCCATCCAGAAATTGTGATTTCAAGTAAATTTTATAGATGTGGAAGAAAGAAGAATCTCAATGCACAGGTCATTTTTTTTTTTTCCTTTCCAGAATAAACACTTGAAAATTGGCATGAGGATTCCATGGATTGGCTTTAGTTTCTTGGGAGAATATCCAGAAGTGCCACAGCTAAATTAAAAAAAAAAAAATCCGAAGATAAGATAGGCATAGACAGACCATAATGGAGTCCCTGTATATTTAGCAGCATGAAGTATATTTTTCACTCCCATTTCCTGAAATCTGACTTTGAGAAGCGAGAGATATTTTAAAGCCTTAAACAATTTGACACATCATATATTGCATAAAATGGGAAAATTAAAATCACAGGACATACAATATTCTATGTATATAAACACTTGACTATAAATGTTGAGGGTGATTATAAATGATTTATTGAAGAAGTTGAGTAGACAATCACAGTTACAAAACAGTAAATATAAAAGGAAAAAGGATACTATGTTTTTTTCTAGAAAACTAAGTGTATATAAAAATAATTTTTATAAAAAAAATTTCCCAATAACAGCTGTCTTTGTAGGATGAATGACTTCCTTACTTCCCACTCCAAAAGAAGGTGGCTATTAACACTATATTAACACTATATGAAGTTGAAACCATGTTTTTTTCCAGCTTCACATACTCAAGGCCCTTTGAGATTATTTGAATGAAGTTATAGCTAATTAAACACCTGAAAGAAAATGAGTATTAAACAAAACAAAACAAAAACAAAAAACCTTCAAATGGAAGTTGAAGATTTATTTGTGGTGCCTTTCATGTAATTTTCTATTGTGTAAATTATAATAATGCCTACTAACATTTTGGTTTTAAGTAACTAACCATTAAAATTATTACCATTAGAAATATTTGACAGCCTAATTAAGAACACACAAATCTAGTCACATAGTGCTAACATAGTTTTCCAACTCTGCTGCCAATTTGAAACCTGTAAAAGATTGGGGTTTCCCTTTCATGTTAAATAACATCATGGAGTTGGAGAAAATGATTTAATTGATTATAAATATCAATTTGGAGGATTTTTAATAGGAATATTTTTCATGTTTCTGTTTCAAAATAAACATGTATATGACAAAATTCACTTACCAGCACTCTATTGTCTCATTAAGGTAGTAGAAAATAAATAAGTTGTAAAATCTTGCATACATTTCTCAGGCTGTTTTCTCTTATGAACAAAGGCCAGAAATACAGATGATGATTGACATTACATTACAATAAAGGGATGGGCTTTTGAGACAAAGTTCTAGAGTTGTTGTCTATACTCCACCACATATTAAATATGATGGAAGATGTAGTTAGTATCTTTGAGCCTCATCAATTTGTTGAGGATATTTATGGAGATTAACACATGGAAAATGACTAGCCCTGTGTCTCAAATTTGCTTAGTAAACTTTCAAGAAATAAATTACAAAACTCACAACTAATGGACGCGGTGAGCATTTTAGAGGGGAAAGGCATGCCTCTAATCTTCACTTGGGCAAGGCAAAGACATAAAATGTAACCAAAATTTTTGTACCCTCATAATATCCTGAAAAAAAAGAAAGAAGTTACAAATAAATTATAACTACTAATCTCTAAGTTGGAATTTTTGTGAAATCACATTTTAAGTCCTGCTAAGAGCCTGCAGTATACAAATATAGCAGTGCTCAGAGGAAAATTTATAGCTTGGATTTTTATATTAACAAAAAATGGAATAAACTTTTCTCATTCTTATATTGGGGAAGTTAAAAAATTGTATGTTGTATTAGCATTCACTTACCTATCTGCAGGATTTTAAATTGGTAAGTTATATGGAGATTAAAAATTCAACATCCAGGCTGGGCACAAAGTCTCATTCCTGTAATCCCAGCGCTTTGGGAGACCAGGGAAGGAAGATCACCTGAGGGCCAGGAGTTCAAGACCAGCCTGAACAACATAGCGAGATCTCAACTCTGAAAAAAAAATTCAACCTTCATATGTCCTTCTACTTATTAATTCTATTTGTAGACATGTATTATATAAATATGCTTACTTATAAAAATTACATCTTCTAAGATATTAACTTCAGCATTTATTGCAATCATTCTGTTATTCTTTTCTAGGGTTGTGGAGTTATAATCAGAAATGGGTATCAGTACTATTCCCATTATTTGAATTTTGCTGGATTTTTTTAATACGAAAATTTCATTAAAGCATTTTCTGGATGCTGGAATATAAATTCTAATATTAATTTCAGTGTTTGTCACTTCATATATATTTTTAGGTTTATCTTAATTATCAACTAATGTAAATCATATCAATAAGTGCTGAACTTTTTGCTATTTCTGCTGATAGTTCAATGCCCAGGAAATTTTAGAGTTGAATTTTATATTTTTCATGTAGTGTTCTCTTAGAAATAAGACGTTAACATTCAACACATTATTTTTTTGTGTTTAAATTGTGTATTTTAAGAAATACCCTGACCTAAAAGAAATTTATTTAGTTATTACAAGCATAAATTTAAATGAATTTTAAATAGAATTTTTATGTACTATTTGAGGATAAATTATGCTGAGAAAAACATACTTTGACAGTAACACATTCAAAACCTGGTATTTGTCTCTCGATTAAGTCCTGGGGATACTACACCTGGTTTTTGGGCGTGTCCTCAGGTCCCTGAGGATCAGTCCCTAACCACTCCAGGGAGAGTGCTGGTCCTGAGTTGTCTATGAAGTGCTCAGGCAGGTTTGACGATCCTCTCAGGTTGCCTCTGTCCTGCTGTCTCCACTTCTTTCCAGAAGTGTGAATTGTGTTGGCTTCCCCAACTTTGTCCTGGAGATGGTGGGAGGTACTCAAGGGTATGAATCATCCCCACCCTGTTTGCTTGAGTTGGAAGACGCTTTGATAAGCTATGGAGTTGTTCTCCCTGTCATTGGTTGATGTTTGTATGAAAGAGCCAGCTGCCAAGATGTTCTTTCGTTCCCCTGGTAGGCTCTGGTCGCCCAGGTGGAGTACATGAGTGCCCCGAGCTTTAGGAGAGGCCCTGTAGCTACAAGCTGGTTGATTGATCTCCACCACCATTGAAGTGGGGGAGGAATAAGGCAGTTCGCGTCTAGGTTGCGGGAGCTTGAAAGGCTTTGCAAAGCCTTAGCGGGGATCAGAAGTTGCTTTCCCAGCCACAAGCGGTACCTGCTAGTAGGAAGGTCGGGACAAACACTCCAACTTGGGAAGGATGTTCACAGGAAAGGGACCTAAACGCTTACGTTCTGTGGCCCTGGGCTGGGATCTTTCTGTCCCCTTCAGTAGTGAAGTTTTTCTTCATGGAGGGGTGAGTGCTCTCCTATATCACCCCTCCTTGGACGCCCTGCAGCACAGTCTGTCAGTTTAGTTCATGTATCCTTCTCCAACACCCAAGTACCTACCTGCCCGCCTGTGTGTCTGACCCACTAGCATGCGTCCCCACAAAACGCCAGCAGGCAGGGAGTAGCCTCATTGTTCTCTCCTGTTCCACTACAAGTCCAAAAAAGAAGAGGTGTGGGCCCCTCTGTCTTGGGGACCTCAGCCAGGAGCGCACAACCACCAGAGAGAAGTGGCCGCTCATGACCTTTTCAGCTCAAACTGCTCTCCCTCTTATGAGTAGGAGAGGGGCTGCAGCCCCCAGTCAGCCAGTGCACCTAGTGCGAGGTGTCTGGTTGCTATGGAACCAGGGACTGGGCTGTCTCTCTCCACGTGCCATAGCCTTATCCAATATGAACGGTTCTCCAGCGGAGGGGATGGACACACTCCCAGATCCCCATTCCTCAGTAGCCCACGCTCGCCTGTCAGATATGTCTGTGCGGGGTTCCTTGCTGCCTGATTGCAGCTCCCAGACTCCTTCCCTGCATCTCCCTGCACCCCTTTTGTGCACAGGGGGCACTGGTACTAGCTTGCTTATCTGAGCCACCAGTGTGTGACACTGAAATGCTGGCAAGCAGGGATTTCCCAAATTTTGCACCCGTGTTCCAACACAAGGCCTCAAGGGAAGCGGAGTTGGCCCCACTCTCTGTGGAGACCTCAGCCTGGAGTGCGCATCCGCCACAGGGAAACAGCTGTTCACAAATTTCTCAGGTGAAACTCCTCTTGCAGTTGTAATGGAGTTATAAGGGAGCTCAAACTGTTTTCTCATTGCAGTGGTTGAGGGAGTCGCAGGGAAGGAAGTGACTGGATGGAGGAAAGCTGCACTCCAGCCTATCTTGTCAGTCTGAGGGGGTGGGGATGGAGGGTAGGTCCTCACTGCCCAAACTCCTGGGGCTCGCTAGTTCATTCCCCTATTCCTTACTTGCTGCCATGACCGGGCTCATGGAGGGTGGCAAAGACTTCAAGGAACTTAGCGGCCCACTGTTCACCGAAGGCACATAAGAGAGGGAGGGGAACCCCCCTTACCCGTTCACTGGGCTCCAAGCCTCTCCGGGTTTGATCCTCGCCAATATCTTCTCTTTATCTTCTTCCTTCTCAGCTTCACAATTTTTCTCCAAGGAGTCCCAGCTCTCTCTGACATCTCTCCCCGCGATCCACACTTTTCCCCTCTCCTCAGTCTGATATCCTACTTTCTAGCCGGGACAGTCCAAGAAGCCATGTCTCTAGATGGCCATCCTGGCTCCACTTCTCCGATAGTTGTTAAATGACACAGTATATTAAAACTTTTGGAAGAAACAAATTATGTGTATGATAGATCCTCTTTACTACAACATCAAACATTTTTTTAATTTAATTATGTATTTCCTTTAATTTCTATGATTTATATTTGGGGATTTATATAGTCATTTATTTTTCTTGTTCCATCCACTATGGATAAAAATCTTTCAACTACAGAACTTTTGTGATATGAAGGTATTTGCAGACCAGCTCTTCCATGGATTTCCTCTCAGTTGCTGTTTTCTCATTTTCAATCATATTGTTGAAGTTCGTTAGCTGAAACCCAATCTAACCCTTGTAATTATAATGAAGTCCTCCACGCTGTGCCTAACAGTGGATCCTAACAATTGAAAGTCAATCTCCAATAATTTTACCATCATGATTATATAGCTATATTTCACTGCATAGTCAAATAATATGCTATTACATTTCTTCTCATATATAAATTATTTTTATTATTGTTGGTTCTGTGATTTGAAATTACCTTCATTTTATTCCTGCATTAATTTGTGTCACTGTAGCTTCAAGTTTTCTCAGTCTCATCATCCAATTCTTAAGAATCCTCTTTTTTGAGATACTTCTCCCTCCTTTTAGTGCCTGTGCCAGCTTGCTTCAAAGCACTACTATTGTTCTTCAGAACAATATACAACTACCACCTCTTCACTTTTTCCTGACGGGTTCAAAATTTTATTGTTGTTTTATAGCTTCATCTTCCTATTCTAGATCTTCAGTTTCCCAAGGAAGTGTGTATGAAAAATAAAGTTTTGAGTCCTTGCTTATCTGAAAATTAATTCTTTCTCCCTACACACTTAATTACTGTTCTGTCTATCTATTTCTACATAACAAACTACTTGAAAACATTTTGTGGTAAAAAAAATCATTTACCATGTTACTATTCTGTGGCTCTAGAATTTGGGTAGGAAATGGCTTATTTCTAATTTAGGATGCTTACTGCCTCTGCTGGGGCATGAGATTTATATTTGAACACTTACATCATTTCAACTTTTGCTCATTTTTTCTACTTTGAATAACTGATTTACCCTTCATTTTTGTAACATCACTATGATTTTCTTTGTACTTATTTCTTGAATTCTGTTCACATTTCAGTTCTTCAATAAATTTTGTTTCTGTTGTGTACTCTTAATATATAATGGGAATTGATTCATTACATTTTTTTAAATTTTATGGTGGTCACAAATTTTAACTGATCAATGATAACATTTTTTATTGATGCTCTTTATCTGCTAAAATTGTTTTCTTCTTACCATCATTTTTCCTGTATATTTC
>CAUYSK010041517.1:0-10469 GCA_963575035.1 Avahi laniger | reverse complement strand
TGAAATAAAGTAAAAATAATGTCATTCAATCTGTGTTCTACAAATGATGAGATTTTTAAAAACATTTGGGAGACAATCACCATCAATCCTCCGAGAAAAATTGGTGCTATGGTAAATTTTTCTTTTCTTTTCTTTTCTTTTTTCTTTTCTTTTCTTTCTTTTAACAGGTAAATTTTTCTTTTCTCTTTTCTCCTTTTCTCTTCTCTTCTCTTCTCTTCTTCTATTTTTTTCTTTTCAACAGAGTCTTACTCTGTTGCTGTGGCATCAGCCTAGCTCACAGCAACCTCAAACTCCCGGGCTCAAGGGATCCTCCTGCCTCAGTCTCCTGAGTACCTGGGACTACAGGCATGCGCCACCATGCTCGGTTAACTTTTTCTATTTTAGTAGAGACGTGTCTCGTTCTTGTTCAGGCTGGTCTCAAACTCCTGACATCAAGGGATCCTCCTGCCTCGCCTCCCAGGGTGCTAGGATTACAGGTGTGAGCCACCGCGCCTGGCCAATTTTTACTATCTATATTTGTTTGTATTATTGCAGCCTGTCCTCTTGAGACTTTAGTATTCCAGTATTTTTAATGACTGAAATAATGTAAAATTGGACAAGGCCCTTTGTTGTTTGCACATGTTAACTGCTTGCTTCCTGCCCGGCACCTCTTGTCCTCACGACGATTATTAACTGCTGATGCATTATTTATTTGTCACGCAGGAGGAGATAACATCAGGATCACAAGGAGAATTTATGAGTTTGTTTTGCAGAAGAAATGAAGTTCCTGAAATATTTGCAATTAGCTGCTCACACCTAGAAGTCTGGTTACTCAAGGTGTTATTGGAGACTAAAAACAATGCAGACTTCTCCTTACCTTTCCCCTATCCTACATAAAAGCTCACTGCCTTATCTTTGTAACAAAATAGATTAGAGAGATTTGCTTTCCTATCTTCTTGCTTTAGCCAAATCCAATAAACCTTTCTTTATCTCCAAGCACCAGCGTCACAGTGTTTGGCTTTAGCTGCACATTGGGTGTAGGAGCCTGAATTTAGGGTTCTACAATATTATCTAAAAGCAAACAGGAAACTTCTGAAATAGAGACTAGAGATATTCTTACTCAGAATGATAAACTTCCCAGCTCCCCTTTGCCCCAGTTCTTTCTACTTCTACAGCAATGTGATAACAGTCAGATGGGCAGACATGCAAATGCAAAGTTAGCTGTAGGATAGAAATCCCAAAAAAATATGAATTTGGGAGTTTATATACATATATTATCCTCTCTTTTCCTGAGATAGAGAAACTCGACCTCCCTAATCTAAACAAATTATAATTGAGAAGAGAAAAAGAGAGTCTTGGGTTCTTATCTTTTGGACTGCACATAAATGTCTCCAGAGGTCATGTAAACACAACGCCTCCAGCTTTGCAAAGCCCTGGAGTTTCCTGATTCCAGATTTTATTCCTCTTTGAAATGTAAACACCTGCCTCCCAGAAAGCAAATCTCAGTTCTCACTATCTTTTCATTCACCATTTAACTGCCAAGACATGTTTGTTAACCTAGGTCACAGGTTTCTTTGCTCAGAAAGACTTAGCCAAACAAAAACATAAAAATATTTTCACTATAGTCCTACCGTCAGGGCATCTTTTTACCTATACTCTTTGTTAGGGTGGAAAAGGCTAGTAGGTACTCACGGCATGGGTGGAGAAAGATTTCTCACACAGAGATTAAGCTATAAAAGTAAAAAAAAATTATTTTATCCTTAGAAGGAGAAGAGGGGGTGAGAAGAGAGGAGAGAGTTGTGTAGCATCCCAAAGAAAGAGAAGGGAAATGCCAGCAGAGAGGCCAAGTGGCTTGCTGCTTTTATGGAGACAAAGACAAAAATAGTAATTATTGTGAAGTAATTAGCAGGCAATCTCAAGAGATCAAGTTGTCCCTCTTTCTTGTTTCCTCTGTTCCGGGGGCCGTGGTTATCTCTGAGACGTAGTCAGGCCTGTCACAGGGGATGTGATTTTTGCCCCTGAGATACGGTTTTGGGCAGGAATTATAGGCCTAGACTTTATCCGCTCCACAAACACACAGGCTGGTCCCAGAGCTTCTGGGAACTTCTTTAGATTCTAAAGGCTATGAGCTGGTGACTGTGTAGAGAAAGATTTTCATTTCTTTTCTTTCAGGCTCTTTTCAGGTATTTGTGAAAACAGAGTCCCAGCAGGTTGCCTGCTAGCTTGGGACAGAAACTAGCAGCAAAGAGTAGGGAGAGCTCAAGACTGACCTTTATCTGATATTAGAAAATTGGGAGATTCAAGGCTGCTGCAACATTCTTTTCTTCTAATACTTTTAGTCTTTCTTTTCTTCTAATATTTTTAGTCTTTCTTCTCTATGAATTGTTTTTTATTTCCCAAGTAACACCCAGCCACCCACCCACCCACCCACACACACACACACACTGCTACATAATCACACTATTTAACTATCGATGATCAGATCAAGCAGTCACCCATCCAATTTCACATCCTTGTTCTGAGATCTTTCCAGCCCAGTTTGTAAGCATTTGCCTATATGTATACATTTACTATTAATAAAATACATGCACATGTATTAAGAAATAAAATAATGATGTTTATATATTTGTTACAGCAGAGCTGACTGAGAACAAACCGAATGGCATCAAAAGGAAGGAGAGAACCAGGTTTATTTATGCCAGCGGGTTCAGAGGGGGCTTGCACCAAATTCTGAGCCCCAAACAAAGAGTGTAGCAGTCTTTTATACAATTCATTTAGGGCGGAGTGGGGCACAGTTACAATGTGGCTATCTTTTAGCGGAGGCAGGGTCTTGAGAAACCTTAGTTCCTGGTACAAAGCGACAGCAGTTTAGCAGTTATATGGAGGATTGTTCATGGGGAGGGGTCTTGTTTAGTGGAATTTTCCATTTGCTCTATCATTTCCCCCCTTTGATGCCTATTACAAAATTCTTTCTATAATGCATCATGTAAGGGATGATATTCCTGTGAGACCATGAGTCAGGCTGTCTTTTGTGAAATGGTGTCTTATATGAACTGGTGATAGCATTAAAGATGAAGGGGCCTGAAGTTATTAGGAGAAGTATAGTTTTGATGGGTCTCGCTAGTGGCAGTAACCATGTAGCCCATGGTCCGAGGTTGAAGCCCCGTGACTGTTCTGAATCTTGATTTCTCCTTTTTATTTTTTTTCTTAATTCTTTGACCTTTGTGGTTACTATTTCTGATTGATTCACAAAGTAACAACGTTCTTCTCCTAGGAAAATTCAAGTTCCCCGCTTTTCTGCGGTAAGGAGGTCCAGGGCCTGGCGGGTTTGTGAGACCACCGCAGCTAGTGAATTTATTTGGGCTTGTAGAGATAGAAGGGAGTCTGCTACTCTTTCCATATCTTCATTTAGTTTCTGGGATAATTTCTAGTATGTGTTTAATAAAGTTCCCAGGCCAGCTAGTCCAGTTCCTATTCCAGTGGCAATTCCTCCTCCTATTAGGAGACTAGCCAAGAGAGCTCGCTTCTGCCGAATGTTTATGTACAGGCTCAGAGTCTCTTCTAATTCATTGTCTTTAAAAATTGAGATATCAGGTGTGATGAATATTTGCACACAGCTACCAGACCAGTTTGCCAGAAGGCAGGAAGATGTCTGAGTTCCAGAGAGGAAAAAGTTACCTTTGGGGAACAGATCATTTCTTTCCCTGATTCGGTCTTATTCTGTGTACATACATTTCCAGGGACCTCCCCTACTGAGAGGTTTCCTTGCATCTTATGGAGACATGTTATGTTTGGCTTTGGGAGGATGGCCAGTCTAACGTTGCCGGCTACTGGCCCCAGAATGGCAGTGGGATTAGTTTGGGCAGTGGGGTTGGTAGTCTCACTCCACTCAGGGGGCACTGGGATTCCTATAAAAATCTGCTTTTGTAGTGGGAGGCAAACACAGCAGGGAACATAATTGGGTAGGACTCGTAAAGTAATATTTAAGAACTTGGCAATTAATGGGGCTATCTCAATGGGTTCTGTAAGTTTTTGAACTCCACTGAGGTCAGGGCTTCTATACAGCGGTGGGGGAGCTTGACCAATTCGGATGAGTTCTGTTTTAACTTTTTGGGCACGTTCTTCTTTTGCCTGGTCTTGTACTCTCCCTTCATTTGACATTCCTACATGCGTATAGTAGGTCGAGCACATCGTCTTTCCCATCATGTGCCCACAATGGATTGGATCCGGAATGGAGATTTTCCCGGCCCAATAGGTTGAGCCCTTATAGATACATGGAATGGCTTTGGAGTAGCAATCACCTGGTATGTGGGACAAAGTGGGATCCAGCCCCTGTGCACCACCTGACTCTGCATGGTAGCCGGAAGCAGGTCTTCCCCTCTGACATGCATGGGCATGTGGGAGGGGGCCCTCCCTCTGCTAAGAGGGTTAGGGTTAGTGCCAAAGGTAGAAGAAACATCCTGTTGTGGCCCAATACAATATAGTAAAGGTTATTTTCCTCCCCCGCTGTCCAGTATGTAGGGGTCACCGTATAGAGTCCCATGTCTAAGAGTATGGCCAAAAGTCCGAAGAGTCCGGTAGCAATGTCGAGAGCCAGTTGGTTCATTTGGTTGACGTAGTCCCTGGTGTTCTAGTCTAGGCAGGTTTCTGACGTAAGTGAACCTTCGGTGGATCTTCTGGGTCCTGTTGCGCTGTCCAGGAGTCTAGGCCATCATCAGGCGCAGCCCTCTTTACTCCTGAATGGTGGATCCAAGGTATTATACCTGTAACTTTAACAGCAGCAGGGGTGATTAGCACAACAGTATGAGGGCCTGTCCAAGCGGGTTCTAGGGGTGTCTTTTTTTAATACTTAACCCAGACTGAGTCCCCAGGTTGGTGGGGATGGACCGGGAGTCCTGAGGCTATGGGAGTCCTTTCTAAGACAGTGTGATTAATCTGGTTTAGGACTTTGGATAGGGAAACAAGTTGTGCGCATAGACTTTCTTCCCTTATTTGCCTAATATCTTCTTTGATCCTTTTAATTATGGGTGGGGGTCTTCCACATAGAATTTCAAAGGGTGAGTACCCTGTTGGTCTGGGGTACATCTGACTTTGAGGAGTGCTAACCTGAGTAGATCTGTCCAGGGGAGTTGTGTTTCCTGACACAACTTTGCGAGGGTGGTGTTGAGGGTTTGGTTCACGCGTTCTACTGTCCCCGGACTTTGTGGTCTGTAGGCAGTATGAAGTTTCCACTTGATCCCTAATATTTTAGCCAGAGATTGTGTGATTTTTGCCGTGAAGCTGGGCCCATTGTCACTACCGAATGAGAGTGGCAGTCCATACTGTGGGATGATTTCTTTCAGGAGGATTTTTACTACCTCTCTGGCTTTTTCAGTCCGTGTGGGGGTGGCTTTGACCCAGCCTGAGAAAGTGCACACCATAACCAGCAGGTACCTGAATCCTCTGCACGGATTTACTTCAGCAAAGTCAATTTCTGTATCTTCGAAGGGGGAAGTTTCTGTGTATTGGATGCCTGGGGCGAGCCTGGGCTGTATTGTCGCTTTAATCTTGGCACAGACTTGGCAGCGAGCACAGATGGTTGCAGTAAGGGATGGGAACCTGGCAATGTAGTAATACTTGTTGAGTAAATTGGTAAGGGCTGTTTTTCTCACGTGGGACAAAAGGTGATATTGGGAGGTAATCGGATATGCTAGTTTCCTGGGGATGGAGACTCGGTTGTCCGGTAGGTGCCACCAACCCAGTTTCTCCTTTGTAGCACCTTCCTGTTTTGCCCAATCGTCTTCTTCTTGTGTATAATTGGGTTTTTCTGGCCACTCTGGTGTTAACAGGATTTGACTGGTCCTTTGGGGGTTATTTTTAGGGGGCTCTTGATCAGCTACATTTTTAGCTGTTTGATTGGCCAGGCGGTTACCAGTGGCTACTGGGTCCACCCCCTTCTTATGTACCTGGCAATGAATGACTGCAATTTCTTTTGGTTCCCATATGGCTTGCAGTAATTGGACAATTTCTTTTTTATTTTTGATTTCCTTGCCTCCTGTCATTAGTAGTCCTCTCTCTTTGAGAAATGTGCAAATCTAGGTATTTGATTACTCTCTCCTGCAAATCTGGGCCTTTTTCTAAGAAACTTTGTATGTCTTTTCAGTGAGCAGTTGGAGTAAGGCCCAAGTGGCCTGAAGGCAGTTGTCTTTAGTTTGGCATGCTAGGAGGAGATCATCTACATATTGCAGGAGGGTGCAGTTGAGTTCTTCCTTCGGGTAGGAGGCTAATTCTGCTGTCAATACCTCTCTGAATATCACTGGTGAGTTTTTGAAGCCCTGTGGCAATTGTGTCCACGTTAACTGTCTTTTTCTTCCAGTGTCAAGATCTTCCCATTCAAACGCAAAGAGGTGCTGGCTCATTGGTGCCACTCGTAGGCAAAAGGAAGCATCTTTCAGGTCCAGGTAAGTGAACCACTTAGCATCTGGCGGGATAAGCCCCAGAAGGGTGTAGGGGTTGGGCACCACTGGATGAAGAGTCACTGTAGCTTCATTAATTATCCGTAGGTCCTGGACTGGTCGATAAGTCTCATTTGGTTTCTTCACCGGAAGCAAAGGATTGTTCCAGGGAGACTGGCATTCTACTAAGATGCCTTCCTGTTGAAGTTTGTCTAGGTGGTTTTGAATTCCCCCCCATGCTTCTCTCGGGATGGGATACTGTCGCATTCTTTTTTTTTTTTTGAGACAGAGTCTCACTGTGTTGCCCGGGCTAAAGTGCCGTGGCGTCATCTTAGCTCACAGCAACCTCAAACTCCTGGGCTCAAGCGATCCTCCTGCCTCAGCCTCCCGAGTAGCTGGGACTACAGGCATGCACCACCATGCCCGGCTAGGGATACTGTCACATTCTTACGGACTGGGCTCCTGGCTTTACTTCCACTATCACTGGTGCCTATAAGTGTGCTAAACCAGGGGAGTTGTCCTCTGCCCAGACTGCTGGAAAGTCCTATATAAATCCTGGGGGATTTGTTTCCCCTAATGGTTTCATGGAGTCATACCTGCAGGGGTTCCCCCCCTTGGGATGCTGTCGCTGTAGAGTCACCATTCCGTCTCTCTTGGGACTGTGATTGCCATCACGAGGGGTCCTGGGGCCTGGAGTGAGAGGTTGCCGGAGCCCTCAGGATGAAAGGTGATCTGGGCTCCTAGTTTGTGTAGGAGATCCTGTCCCAGCAAAGGGACTGGACAGTCCAGGAGGTATAGGAATTCATGTGTCTCTTTATGTTCCCCCCATCTGGCAAGTTCAGGCTTGACAGAAGAGTCAGACAGCCTGGTCTCCAGTTGCCCCTATTATGGTTGCTTGTCATCTGGTCAGTGAGGCTACTGGGGTTGTTACCACGGAGTGCTGTGTCCCGGAAGTGTCCACCATGAATGTCACGGGCTGGCCCCCACATTCCTTATGACCATGGGTTCCCCAGGGCCGAGGCTGAAGGAAGCTGGGTGGCCCTATTCCGAGTTGATGCCTGCAAGTCTGACGAAGTCTTGGGTTTCTGGTTCTAGCTGGAAACCTCGGGGTGGGTTCTGTTTTTTTGGAGGGGGGCAGTTTTCTGGTGGGGGCATTCATTCTTCCAGTGTCCAGTTTCCTTGCAATAAGTGCATTGATCTGGTCTCAGTGTTTCCCTCCTCCGATGTCCTCTTTCCAGATGTTGGCTCTGTTTCTGGGGAGGGGTGGGATTTCCAAGTGCTGCTGCAAGGAGTGAGGACTTTTGTCTCATCTTTTTTTTTTACTTTCTTTTTGGGCAACTCGGTCTCAATTTCTGTACACCTTCTGGGCTACTTCCATTAGCTGAGTAATGTTCATTTCAGTGAAGCCCTCCAACTTTTCTAATTTCTGTGTACATCCGGGTGAGCCTGTGCTACAAAGGCTGCATTCACCATCCGTTGATTCTCCGGTGCTTTAGGGTCGAAGGGAGTGTAGATTTTGTAAGCCTCACAGAGGCGCTTGTAGAAGTCACTAGGCACTTCATCTGCCTTTTGTGTGACTAGAGAAACTTTGTTCATATTGGTGGGTTTTCTAGTTCCCTCCCAGACATGGTATAGGAGGGCCTCCTGATACCTGGTCAGTGAGTCCCGGCCTTCTGGAGTGTTGAAGTCCCATGTTGGCATGGTGTCAGGCACAGCACGTTGGGCCCATGGTTCCACGTCAAGGACCCCTGCCAGCTCATGGTCTTGAATCCATCGCTGGGCACCCAAGGTGATTCTGTGCCATTCATCCGTGTTGAAGAGTGTCAGGAGTAGCTGTTGACAGTCTTCCCAAGTTGGTTGATGAGTCTGAAAAATGCTCTCCAGGAGGTCTATCATGGCCTGCAGCTTGTCAGAGTAAGAGCAAGTATGTTGTTTCCAATTTAGAAGGTCTGTTGTGGAGAAGGGTTGGTAGTAGAGGACTGGCTGTCCAGGTTGGACCATCCTGTCATCTGTAATCCAAGGCTGGCCTCGAACCTTGCGGACTGGCAACTGGAGGGCTGGAATCAGATTCTGGGCAGAGTGGAGACAGTGGGCTACCAGGGTCCCTTCGGCAGGCATTTCTGGCATTGGGGGTGGTGAGACCGATGGCGGTGGTATGTCCAGGGCTGTTGGTCGTGGTGGCCCTGGGGTCGGGTCGGTGGGATTATAGGGTGGAGGCAGGACTAGGTCATCTTCTGGGGGTCTCTGGAGGATAGTCTTAATATCTGTGTTCTTGGGACTTGTTTCACTTTTAGTTCCCCTGAGGCCTCTGAGTGAAGAGAACCTTACTCTGACTTTTTTCTACACAGAGCTGGACCCAAAGAGGTAGAGTCCAGGCTGTTTCCAGCCAAGAATCGATATATGGAAACTGGTCTGGGTGCCCTGGAGTATCTGTGACTATTTTCCAAACTGCCTGAACCGTCGGGACATCCCAAATGTACCAGTATCAGGCCGTCCCACTCCGAAGGAGGGCCACTCAACTTCAGAGTGTACAGAGGTGATTAGGAGTCATTTTAACTCCATAATCACCCAAGAACCCTTTCCTAAAATTCTTTAGCATGCACCTCAGAACTGTGGGTTTGGACTCTCTCCCCCTCATGGTGAGCTTGTGAGAGGTGTCGCACAAGGGTGGGGAAGCTTTCAGTTGTCTGCCTGCCTGCTCCCCTTGCAGGGATTTAGGTACATCTTGGCTCAGGTGCACCCATATAATAAGTCCCAGGCCAGGTCACTCCCCTTCTTGGGAGTGGATCACTGTTACACCGTGTAAGGCTGCCACAGATACACAGGTGAGGATCCAATCAAGTTCTGTAGCCAGAGGCTGTGGAACCTCTCACACTCACACAAGCAGTCACACAAAAGAGGTTATTATATTCCCTTCTGGTAAACCTCTACCTGTAGGAGGCGATCAAGTTCCTCTTCTGTCTGCTGTCAGACTGGGGACAGGCCCGGGACCTTACCGTGTCCGTTGGCTTCTGGCTGATCGTCTACACCCTCACCTTGTCTGGGTGGGTTCAGGGCTTGGTGGTCGGTGGAGCCCCTCCGAGCAGGGAGAAGAAAATATCCGCAATGGGGATTTGGCATGTCTGGCTCCCTTGGTTGTTGGGGCCAGCCGGCCAGCATCTCATCCTGAGCCCGTGTCGTCAAAGGGCCATCGCCGTTGGGTTTCCCAGTCAGGGAACCAAAATATTACAGCAGAGCTGACCAAGAACAAACCGAATGGCATGAAAAGAGAGGAGAGAACCAGGTTTATTTACACCGGCGGGCTCAAAGGGGGCTTGCACCAAATTCTGAGCCCCAAACAAAGAGTGTAGCAGTCTTTTATACATTTTGTTTAGGAGGGAGTGGGGCACAGCTACAATGTGGTTATCTTTTAGTGGGAGCAGGGTCTTGAGGAACCTTAGTTCCTGGTACAGAGCTTCTGTGGAATTTCTTCCTGCTTTATCTCACCATAGCAGGAGTTGCTGCAAGCGGTTTACAGAAGCGAGAGCGGCAGCAGCTTAGCAGTTATATGTGGGCTTGTTCATGGGGAGAGGTCTTGTTTAGCGGAATTTTCCATTTTCTCTGTCATTTGGATAAGGAATTATCTGCAAGACATTCTTGAGTGACAAAAACTGGGGAAAAAACTATTTATAGAGTGTGATCTCCTTAATGTAAAATGCACAAAATGAAATTATATAGCTACTAAATGGTTAGATGCCTTTACCTGCTTTTCTCCCTAAAGAGAATCTTGTTTCTCTCTTCCCTCTTTCTTCTTTTGAGAAAGCTGAGTTGTCTTTTACAACTCAGCTCATCAAATATTGTCTTTTTTATGAAGACTTTCTCCACACCCGGGGTAAGTCAACTTTCTGCACTAATGATATGGGAGGCTGGGAGGAAAAGAGAAGTAAGGATAGGACTAAGAGAGGGGAAGCATCGGTAGAGTTTACCCCCCACAGGGGTGTCCGATAATCAAAGCACAAAGTCCATTGGAGTAATACAAACTGGAGGGTGAGTGTGGATGATATTCATGCCCATTGG
>CAUYSK010041516.1:0-37943 GCA_963575035.1 Avahi laniger | reverse complement strand
GCTCGCTAACAATGTAAAATTTTTTTTTTAAGTGTTTCCCTCCCTCGGTCTTGCCAAGAAATAGAAAAAAAAAAAAAAAGAAAAAGAAAAACTTGTTCCGCTGAGTTCAACCCCAGACAGGCTCACAACTTCCTTCCTGCTTTCCTCTCCCCCACTCCCCGAGCCTCCGCCTTTCTACCTCCTCCCTCTTCCACCCCCCCAACTATTTTTTTTTTAATCGTACATTGAACAAACACTGAAGTAGCCCGGAGCAGACACTGACAGGGGTAGTGTCTCCAGCGCCGAGAAGAGCGGGCAGAGCCGGCTTGGCGTCGCCACGGTCCGTATCGCTGGGCCCCTGCACCGGGGGCTTTTTCCCCTTTTGCGCTCCGCCTTTTCTGTCTCCCATAGCTTGCTGCGGAAATTATTTCTGGGCATTTTTTCAAAGCCATCTCGTCCCTGCAAGGTCTGCGTCTCTGGGCACATAGTGTGCACAAGATCCGGGAATCCGAGGAATTGCAGGTAAGCTGGGCGGCTTTTTCCTAGTCCTGCCTCTGCACCCCCTTTCCCCCGTCTCTCGGCTCGGGAGCGAATCCGGGCGTTCCAAGTTCTGAAACAGCGCAAAGGAGTAGGCTGGGGAGACGAAGAGGAGAGGATTTGATTTTGGAGGGTGGCGTGGAGTGGCGGTGGGGACAGGAGGAGAGAGGAGCTCTCGGCACTTCTCCAGCCCGGCTTCCGGGCCGCTCGCGCCGCGTCGCCTCCCCCGGCGCGCTCCGGCAGTCAGCGGGCTCGGGCCGCGGGGCGGCTGGGCTGCGTCGCGCGAAGCTGCCGGGGATGCAGAGGAGCCCAGCGCTCGGCCGCGCCGCGGTGGGGGGCTCGGAGCGCCGACGCGGGGAGGTTTGCGGAGCCCCAGGCTGTGCGCGGCCAAGGCCGCCGCCAGGCGTAGCTATGCACGCCCCAAGTTCCTCCGAGTGGGCGCGGGTCCCGGAGCCCGCAGGGGCGCCGGCGTCCTCAGTGACAGGACTGACTCGCTGCGCGCGCGTGCACACACACACGCACCCCTCCCTCCGTGGGGGGCGACGGCAGGGGGCGGTGAGTATTGGTTCCGGTACAGGGGCCGTGCAGAACCTCGGCCCCGGGCACGCGCAGGCGCGCCCGCACTTACAACACACACTTATTTAGGGACAAGCGACAAGGCCAGTGCTGAAAAATGCTTCGGCCGCGGCCCCGCGGACCGCTCAGGCCTTCGTAGGCCGAGAGACGCAGCCCCAAGGCCAGGGTTGGGAAGGTAACGGCGGGCGCTCGCGGAGGTTCGGGGAAGGCAGGGCCAGCTCCGGTCCCTCGGAGTCGGTCTCTGATGCCCAGAGAGCGCGGAGCAGGGAGATCCTTTAGTCCAGGCGGGGGCTGCCCTGTTACGCTCCACAGCCAGTGTTTGCCCAGGCCGAGGAGACCCGGAGATGGTGGCGGGAGCGTCCTCACCCTGGGGGAGGCGGGAGTCAGCCGCGCCCCGCACAGGATACTTAGGGACCAGTAGTTGTACATCTGCCCTCGCGCGCCCGCGTGGCTCCGGAGACGAGTCTTACAATTTGGAATTTGAAGGGACCTCAGAGCGCATCACAACCGGGGGCGGGGATGGGGTGGGGTGTGGAGGACACCTATGACCGCGCTGGCGACTGAGGCAGCCGCAGCATGTGTCCTGGAGCCTCACAGCCCTGCAGGTGACACGTCCAGCGGCGCCGGGTCCCAGGCAGACGGCGTTCCCGGGACTGCCTCTGGGCTCTACCCGCGGTCCCCTAGCCTCCCCCCGCCCCGCCCGCGCCCTCGGGGGTCCTGACTTTTCTCCTTGTCTCTCCACAGCGGCTCGGCTGTTTATGGAGCTCTGGGCGGGGGCTGAGCCCGCGATCGTGTCCCCCGCCCGCCTCCCCAGCCATGCCGCCCCGTCGGCGCGCGGAGCCGCGGCGGCCAGGCCTCCGGGGCTGAGCCGGGAGCCGCGGGAGGAGGAGGCGCGGGCGCAGTCGGAGCGGGAGCCGCGGCGGAGGGCAGCGCGGCGGACCCAGTACTATGGCTGTGTACTGCTATGCGCTCAATAGCCTGGTGATCATGAACAGCGCCGACGAGGCGAAGAGCGGCGGCGGCCCCGGGCCCAGCGGCAGCGAGACGCCCCCGCCCCCGGGGAGCGCAGTGCTCAGCCCCGGCAGCGTTTTCAGCCCCGGGAGAGGCGTCTCTTTCCTCTTCCCCCCAGCCGAGTCGCCGTCCCCCGAGGACCCCCAGAGCCCCGGGGGCTGGCGGAGCAGCCGGCGCAGGCTGAATAGCAGCAGCGGCAGCGGCGGCAGCAGCAGCAGCAGCGTGGGTAGCCCGAGTTGGGCTGGCCGCCTGCGAGGGGACAGGCAGCAGGTGGTGGCCGCCGGTACCCTCTCCCCGCCGGGCCCAGAGGAGGCCCAGAGGAAGCTGCGGATTCTGCAGCGTGAGTTGCAGAACGTGCAGGTGAACCAGAAAGTGGGCATGTTCGAGGCGCACATCCAGGCGCAGAGCTCCGCCATTCAAGCGCCCCGCAGCCCGCGTTTGGGGAGGGCTCGCTCGCCCTCCCCGTGTCCCTTCCGCAGCAGCAGCCAGCCCCCTGGAAAGGTCCTGGCTCAGTGCGCCCGGAGCGAGGAACGGAGGACAAAGTCCTGGGGGGAGCAATGTCCGGAGACCTCAAAGGCTGACTCTGGGAGGAGAGAAGGGCCCAGTCTATGCCCCTTGCAGAAGAAGGAGGGAGTGGCACCTTTCCCCGGCCGGGATGCCCCGGCAGGATCAGGGACTCAGGGGCCAGCCGCTTTGGTGAGGATGGAGAAGGGCGTTCCTGCCAGTCCTCCCTGTGGCTCCCCCACAGCTATGGAAATTGACAAAAGGGTCTCTCTTTCGGGAACTCAGAGCTGCCCAGCTCCCTCATTGGGGCTGGTCGGAGCTAGCTTAGTGATGGACACAGAAGTGGCAGCAGGAGCCACATCCACTGGGACACACCGTCCCCAGGATCCTGCCCTCACTGAGCGGTCTGAGCGGGTTTGCAAGCCAGAGGATCCGCACCCCTGGGAGGCCCCGGTGGTGAGGCAGGAGCAGTTTCTGGACAGTGAGACGAGCCCAGCCCCAGAGGGGGGCGGGCCGCGTGGTGGAGAGCCCCCTGGGAAGACGGGGAAAGGAAATCTGCCCTGTGGTGTGCGGACCTCCAGGGCGCCTGAAGCGGGGGAAAAGCCACGGGACACAACGCTCAGTGCGCAGAGCTCGGAGCCCTTTGATGCCCTGAGCTGGTCCAGGCCGCCTAGAGACTTGGGCGCAGTAGGCCCCGGGGAGGCCCGAAGTGGGGCTCTGGGGGGCGGAAGCCCTCGGCAGCCCTCGGACAGAGCGGAGGAAGGGTCTCCAACGCTGGGCTTGCTTGGGGGCAGCCGATCAGCACAGCTGGGGACTAGGGAGGTGAAGGCGGGAATTCCTTCTGGCAGGATGCTGGAGCCTTTGCCTTGTTGGGAATCGGCAAAAGATCTGCAAGAACCTCAGGACCTTTCTGTAGACAGGTTGGGTGTGCAGCCTGGCGCCTCGCGGGCTTGGCAGGGCCCCACGGAGAAAGCTGGTTTGGCCTGGACGCGTGGCACAGGGGTACAGTCGGAGGGGACTTGGGAAAGCCAGCAGCAGGACACAGACACCCGCCACACGCTGGAGCTGCTGCCCCCGGATCGGAAGGACAAGCCTGTCCTGAGAGAGGCCTGCAGCCCCAGCACCATACCCGCCGTCATCATCACAGACATGGGCGCGCAGGAGCACAGCGGCCTGGAGGAGGTGCAGGGAAGCCCTCTGGGCAGCCTGCCGCTGCGGAAACTGTCCTCTTCCTCGGCCTCCTCCACGGGCTTCTCCTCATCCTATGAGGACTCGGAAGAGGACATCTCCAGTGACCCCGAGCGTACCCTGGACCCCAACTCAGCCTTCCTACACACCCTGGACCAGCAGAAGCCCAGAGTGGTAAGTCTTGCCCTGAGATTTTTCTAGAGCTCATGCTGCTTTCAGCAGACCTTGGATCCCCCATGTGTCCCCTTTCTCTTACTTTGTATTGAGTCATGAAGACTCTGACCGGGGCTCTGGGACAGACACAACTAGTAATTCTCTCCAGGTGTGTTTGCTGGGGTGCTGTCCAGGTCACTTCTGCTATTCCCATATAATCTTAAGAAACAAGTTTTTAAGGTACTTCCTGTAGGTCACCACTCTTCTTGGGAAGATAATATTCATGAGTGTCACCAAAAACTTTGTAATTAATCCCCAAAGATAGTGAACAGATAGAGCTGCTGAGTGTAGCTTTTGTCTGATCAGATGAAACACTTAATTGTGTGATTCATTCAGGCTGAGGAAAACTGACAGGGATGTCATTGAATTAACTCAGCCTCTACTCACAGGCTAGGAAAATGAGTGACGTGATTCTCTGACAGGGCCCTAAAACCTGTAGATGTGGTTGTGGCCGATCTGCTGGGTGAGGAACCACCAGGCCTCAGTAAGTTAAGTCAGGTCATTGCAATATTTAGTGTGGTCAGCCTAACTAAGGTGCAGTCTGATGTATGAACTAAAATGAAAACCTTGCTTTGAGCTAACAAGTTTCTTTAGTATCAGAATATCATACTAGGTTGAACTTCCTGTGATAGGCAATTCAAGTAGGTACCTCCTAATAGACATGCACTGTTGGCTGGTCTAGGCTGACATTTCAGGTATGTTTTCATGTGAATCTGGTTTGGTTCATCACACTGACATCTTGTTCTGGCTATGACAATAGACAGGAGTTTATTTCTGTTACATGGTTAATCGCAGTTGAAGGCTGTTTTTACTCTTGGAGGATCAGAGTATCTTACGGAAGACATAAGAGTTGAAGCTAGCACTTCTGAAAAGGTCTGGACTTTCTCTTAGCTTTTCCAGAGAGCATGGGGAATTTCCTACTTCAGCGTGCAGGGGGTTGTTGTGCTACCTTGAGGGAAAGTCTGCATTTTATTATGGTAGGTAGCCTTCCGATTTCAACTTGAGTATCAAATACTATTCATTATACCTCGATAACTTTCTCCACCACAAGTGAAGGCTTTCTATTTCTACTGTGCATCCTTCACTAAGGTATTTTGGACTCCAAAGCATATTTCTCTCTGACTCCCATTTCACAAATCACAGTCTGGATTTTTAAAGACCAGGCATTTCTTTTCATGAAACTGCTTTCTGCTGATGATCTGAAGGCAAATATGTATGCAAAATCTGGCCCCATCAGCCTGTTATTTTGTGGCCAGCACAGGGCCCCAGGCATCTTGCACCTGCTGTCAGGCATGGGCACTCCACCTTTAGAGGGGAGAGGGTCCACCTGGAAGGGCAGGTGGAAAATGCTTCTCTGTGAAGGTGTGGCTCACACTTCTCTGCCTTCCTGCCCAGCAGTTAGAGGCCTAGTGAGATGGTCCCTCATCCCATTCCTCCCAGTTGCTTTTGAAATCCCAACGCATAGTGGGCACAGCCAAAGTTGCTTTAACTTGTTCTCCAACTTTCCATTTGCCCTTTCTAGTGGTGCATTAGCAGCTTCTGTTGGCTGGTTATCAAAACAATTCGTATGTCCCGATGTTTGAAAAGGGCTCTTGTCTGGAAGAGAGTTAAAGGGGAGATAAATAATGGCAGGTGATAATTTGTTTTTTCATTTGCCAGAGGAGTGCCCACTGAGAAACCAGGAGGTTAAGGGGTGTTTTCAAGTTAGCTACCAGGTCCAGAGGTAGAAATGAGGCCGGCCAGTTGGTCCAGCCTACCTCCTACTTTTAAACAGGTTTTCAGGCACCCACAGAGTAGAGCCAGGGAACTGCCAGCTTTGCTCTCTGAATCACGTGAGACTGATGGAGAGAGAAAGAGAGAGAGAGAGAGAGAGAGAGAGAGAGAGAGAGTGTGTGTGTGTGTGTGTGTGTGTGTGTGTGTGTGTGTAGGAGGGAAGCGTGGGTAACCAACTGGAAATTATGGGATCCCAGGGACTTTTGAGCTTTGGTTGAGTGCTTCCATGACAAGCAGAGTTTTCTCCTTGTACAGATTGTCATGCGGGAGTCTTATCTGTAACGCCAAAGCATCTGTTCATTGGTTCAAAAATCACTTGATTACCTTAGATTGATATTTTGTCTACAGAAGGCCAGACATCTTGATCGACTGGGCCTTTTGGCTGGGCTTTTGTGTGTTGCATAGATAAACCCCAGGCCAACCCAGGCCAGCCTGTTTGAGCGTCTACCACTCTGATACATCGCATTCCCTTTTTCGAACTTTGCTGCGTCTGTCTACACTGCTGCACAACACTGAAGCTGCACACTCTCTCATACGTGCTCACACTTGCTTGCACTCACCCTCACGTGCTCACTCACACACACAGGACTGAAATGGCGTGGTCAGCATTCCAGTCACACAGCTAACCCTTGGCCCTCAGACCCATCCTAGACACTGGGAAGTATTTGGTGCTGCCCTACCTGTCCACGGAGTTAATTAATGTTCCTCCTACGGCACAGTCTTTGTTCCTGCTGGGAATGAGTGTGTGATGTGGTGTGTAGGCGGAGGCGACAGCGTGTCTGCTTATAAAAGACCAGACACTTGAAATGTGCTCGGAAGTAGTTGCATTGCACACCCAGCGTGCAGGGGCTTTAATGCAGGCGCAGTCACACTTGACCGTTCTCCGCGATCCGAACAAGGATGCTTCTGTTGTTCTTCCACGCAACTGAAAATTAATCAGCGGTTCTTTACTTTCCTGTATCATTCCACGTAAGAGTATCTGGGCCATTGAAACACCAGGCTTAAAGTACTGTATATGAACACATCTTACTTTAAAAAATAAATTTTATTGATTTATTCCAAAATTGTACCATCAATTATATATACAAAAAGCAAAGAGCTAGCCTAGTTACCTAGGGGATGTGTAAGGAAATATGATACAAAACCTTTGTCTTCTTGGTGTTCACTATTTTTTGAGGGCTGTTGAAATTTTTTTCCTTGGCCTATTTTTTTTTTTTCGTATTGACTAGTTTTGTTGTCTTTTTTTTTTAAGTGAAAAACTAACTCATACCCATAGTAAAAAATTCAAACAGTTTAAAATGGTGTTATGTGGTTTTGAAAAGTGTGTTACAATTTTATTTTGGGGTAAACCGAAGTAAAATTTTTAAAAGCCTTAGAGAGGCACTTCAAAAAATGGTGAGTAAACCTTTTAAGTGGAAAATTCTTTTTTGGAGGAGAATGGTGAAAGCCCAGATTTGTGGGGTTCTGAGTTCAGGCTGCACATGCTGTTTTCTTCTCTCATGGGTACGTGGAGAGAATCTTCTGGCAAGGCTTCAGCAGCTGTCAGATCAGGGAGGACCCTGAGTCATTGACGTGAGGTTCCAGGTGTTACTCTGATCTGTGTGGGGACGAGGAAACCAAGACCCAGAAAGGCAAAGGACCCAGAAACACACTTATGGGCTCTGCCTCTCTGGCTTGGTTTTCTTCTTTTAGAATATGCATATTCCGTGAGAATAATCTCATGGGGTCCGTCTAGTTCTAAATCTCTGTCTCTATATAATTCTGTACATTTGATTCAAAACCTGGTGTATGCAAATTATACATAAGGGTGTCCAGAAGTGTAACAAGATTTCTTTGGTGTATACCTTGGGCACCCAGGACAAAACTGAGCACCTTTTCGTGCTTTTGCTTGAAACCAGGGGACTGATCTGCCTGTGTTCTGTCTCTCTACCAGAAGAATGGCTCTTTGCAATTTCACACTGAACAAGCATCCTCAGAATAAATCATCAGTGTAGTACCTAAGACTTTCATTAATAATTAGACTGGTAGTAGAGACTGCTGGTAGGATGCCAGGACATGAACCTGAAATGTAGAAGCTGCATTCTGTTTAAAAACAAAAAGGCTTTGGCCCCCTCTGATATTAAAGTTTGGAAACTGAGGCTTTGTCTACACAGAGCCAAAACATCACTTCAAAGAGACCTTGTCTTTGCAAAGATAAAAGTATTCAGCCAGTTTAAAATCCTTTCAAATTAAAGTGAGGTATAGAGAAAAAGAAAGATTGATTCTCAACATTGTTACTTCTCATGCAAATGTTTAGGCTTTGCAAAAGTACAGCTCAAGCCTTACCTAGCCTTTAGGTTTTATAAGAAAACATATTAAGCCAGTTGGTTGCTGCTTTTAGAGAAATGTGTTTCAGGTGTTATGTATTAATAAGTCATTCTCGGAACTTTTGTTTTTGAGTGCTGGATTGCTACCCAGTCACTTTTCTGATTTTGCTGGCACACACCTGTTAAATGTAGTTACAGATTAGATTAGGTCTGTGTAGTTTATTTATATTCTTAGTAGTATTGATAACATTATTTAGGCTTATTTTATTTTGTCAGGTTTCAACTTAGTTATCTAAAGGTAGAATTTTAAAGTATTTAATGGAAATAATTTTATATCTTGATAGAAAAAACTCTATAGGCTTCAGATAATCAGCAGGTGATCTGGAATTAACTCAGGAACTCCTCTCAGTTGCGTTGTGGTCACACCATCAGCATGGAGGGCTCTGTGGGTTTTGTTAGAAGAGACGTTGCCGTCGTGGGTTATGCACACTGTGGTCTCAGTTGCATGACAAGAAAGCCTTGCAGTGATTTTTCTTTTCCTCGCTAGGTAGAATTGGCATCGTGAATGAGGTGTTGCAAAATTGATGGCACCAAACCCAATTGCGAACTAGTTGGTGATATGGAAAGTCCTTTAGGGTGCCAGCAGCTTCTTTGGGATTTTGTGTGACCAGACTGTGTGCCCTTCCGTGGTGACAGTGGTGCCGTAGGCAGTCTCAAACCACCTATCATCTCCTCCGAATCCATGGGTCCAGTCCATCTGACTGTGAAGGGCCACTCTGGAAGTCTGAAAGAATCTGCTGACCTGGTGCTACGATCCTATAGTCAAACTCGACTTCCGTAGTTCCGCTACCAACCTTAAGTCTCACTGAGGTCCTCCCAGACCCCTCGTCATCTTCTTACTGGGCCCCCTTCATTCACCCCATCTTCGTGGTGAAGACGGCAGCCCTGATCCATTTTTCCAGGAGCGCGCTATTTCTTTAAAGACAACTCAAGTCTCCTCTGCTAAAAGACAACATAAACATATATCTCATTAGGAAGTTAGGCCTCTGTGCTTGCTGTTAAAAAATAACCAAAACTTTTCTATAGCTTTCATAATTAACATGACCTAAATCTGGGTCTGGAAGAGGCTTCAGAGCTCATTTCCTCCACTGTCCACATTTTTCAGATGAGGAAAGCGAGGCCAGAAAGTATTCAGTGAGGTTGGAGGACCCGTGCTGACATTCTTCTTTTCACCTATGAAACCTCCTGAGTGGATAAGCTCCCTGCTCACTTTTGCAGGTCCACCTCGGCTTTAAACACAGAACGTGCGTTTAGAACGTTTGTTAGAGGAATGAGTGAGTGAATGAATGAATGAATGAATGAGAGAAAATATCTCTGCTGCAATATCTACCCACAAAAGAAATGTTGAAGCATCTGGAAGATGAGGAACAAAGAAAGAGAAAAAGGGACAGAGAAGATGAGTTCGTTGCTTCTCCCTGTGACCTTGCTGCCGCAGGAGTAAGGGTGCTGGACTTGGGCTTAGGCACCGGGGGTGAGATCTGAGTGGGAAAGCGCTCTGAAAAATAGCGAGAGCGGCTGCGACTTCATGGAGGCGTGAGCGTTCGGTGATGCCATGTTTATAAAAGTGCCTAGACCAGCACCTGGCACATAGTAGAGGCTCAATTAATATTAGTGGAGGTGGAGTTAGGGGACATTGTGAGTACCGGTGAGGCAATGTCTGGAACATTCAGTGGCCCCTTGGAAGCAATGCTCTGTAGCAATCCTAGGATTTTCTTTGAGTTCCACTTTCATCCCAGTACAATCCTGGAAAATGATTCTGCTTCAGCAAGAAAGGCTGGAATGAAATTAATTTCTCAAAGAGCAGCATTCACAGATTACCTGTGAATTCACAGACTGCTGTGGAACCACAACAGTTTCTTGAAGCGTATTTCGTTGCCCATTTAGAACAAGGCTGGCCTTACCTTATATCTGTTTCCTAGTGCAGTTGTCTCTTGTTCAGTTGCAGGGTGGGGATTACTTTAAAACTCAGACTCAAGGAGACAGGAGTGAATCGCTTGGTCAGCAGAAGTGCACACTGTCACAGTCCCCAAGGGACAAGGTCAGCCATGACACATGTTTGCAGACTGTGCAGGGAAGACCACTCTGTTTCTTATTTAAAGGCAGGGCCTTCTGACTTTGTCTGATAAGGAATGACTTGTGATAATCATTTCGCTGGTAAGCCAACACTCAGGCTTTTGGCTAACTTGTCTGGCATGTTTCTCAACAATTCACTGTTCGAAATCTGATCTTTCCCCCTCTGTTGAGCTTTACTTGGGCATTTTATTGATTTGATATCACTTAATGGAAACCCATTCAACAAAAGATGTCTTCAGCCACAAATCAATAGTATATTTTTTATTTCCTGAGCTTTTTACTTCTATTTTGCTCCAAACCATCTGTTAAATTTGATAAGTAATCAAAAAGTAGGAGCTATAGACAATAAGACAACCAAAGGCAATAAGGAAACAGAATGAACCCCTGCCTGTATGATTTAATTTGGGGTGGGGGGAGGATATGATTTTATTTTCCCTATCTCTGAATAAATAGAAAAATGTCTCACCCTGGGGTGGTGGGGGTGAATTTTCAGCTAAAGAGGATCCTCCCTCTTCGAGCTCACTGTTATCCTGTTCATCTAGCTTTTTACTTTTGTGGTAAGATACTGGGTGGGAAGGGAAAATGAAATGATAGAGCATCTCAAACAAAGGCATTGAGATTATTTCCGTTGACCTGGTGACCAAGATTAGGGTTTGCATAATGCAGAGATGGTAAGGTGCGTTAATGATGCAGGAGGGTGTCTTTGGCCAAGAAGCATTCCTCTGAAAGGGTCATTTGCTCACGTTTATGGAGTTGGTCTGGATGCATTGAGGAGGTGATTTGCCTTTGGCCTTTTGGAAAGTGGCTGAAGTTTTCTTTCTTTACCCCTCTTAAAGGGCTCTCTGCATTCTGCCCCCTCCTGCCATGCATTTAAGCAGAATGAATAAACTGTACTGTTTTCCGTGGAGAAGCTGTAAGACATTTTATATTACCGGTGCTGAATATTTTCATACGCCACGGGGAGTGTTCAGCCTGCCCCAGGATGGAGGGATTTGGTTCCGTGGGGACTGGCCATCCACCCAGCTCGATCCTCAATCTCTCGTGGTATGCTGTGAGTCGGTGGGACCTGGGCAATTACAAGGGAGGTCACTGCACCCCAGGCAGTTCCCAGCGAGTGTTTTTCCAATTTCACTGACATTCTTTCCAGGCTCAACTCCACGTGTTTTCATCTTCTCTATGGCAATTGATGACTGCCTGAGTCTTAAAGTGTCTGATTCAGCAGGCTCTCCAGTGAAGGGCCCCTTCCCCACTTGTACAGGAGCTGTTGTTTTTAATCCTGTGCTTATGCAGGGCAGTGTGACGTTTTCATTTTACAAGTTAGCTATCTGAGTAGTAGATTTAATAAAATACACCTCACATCCGCATGGGGAAAAGATGCTGGCTGGCACAGAGAGGAATTTGGGAGTATCGCTTCTGTAATCCTTATCTAACCTGAATCTATTAGCAGGAAACTGAAAAGGCCTGTGTACGACAATGAGATAAACAGTTTAATCTCTTAACAATGTCAAGTGGAAAATCTAACTGCCTGCCAATAACTTAAAAAAAAGCTAGGAGATTTGGTTAGGGACAAAAACCCTGAGACTCAGATTGCTGAGCCAAGGGTAGGAAAATTGGTTGCTATTGTGTTAAAGCTGGGAAGTTAGAAGGTCACTGTTAGAGTTTGAGAAACTACTGAAAAATCCTTACCGATAGAAAGTTTGCTAGTGTAGGGGACACTTTGAATGTGTTCTAATTGACATTTTAGTCTATGTGAGGCCACTGAAACCTTGTCCTCTTTTTCTCCTCTTTTTTTAACTTTTCTGCTTCATCATCCTCATAGTCATCACAGCGTTAAACACCCATCAGTATTCAGTATCTTGCTAATTCCAAGTAATTTAGGAGACTGGGGGCCTTGTGTGAGGACTTTACTGAGCATACCCTAGGAGGGCGGCGTGCTTGAAAGACTAGTGACTCTCAGATGCAGCACTTGGTCTCCTTGGGCGTCTCTGGGCTTTGGTTTCCTCATCTGTAAAATGGGTGTATTGATAGTCTTCATGTGGTCTTTGTGCGTCTCAAATGAGATAGTGTACACAGAGTCGTTTGGGGAGAGTGTGAATTATTGTACATTAATTTTTATTATGAGTACTATGACTTTGCTTTTAGAGTTTTCCAAATAGAAGATGTACAAGGGCAAGCCCTGCACTAAATCGAGGTATTCCGACCTTGTTTCTCAAAGAGAAATCGCTAATGACTGTGTCAACAACAATCTTTCTGCCCACAGCAGAGCCAGTGTTGAAGTGGACATAGGAGTGGGGACACTCGGGGATGAGGAGACTTTCTGGGTAACATCCTGGTCCTGTTCAGCTGCGATGGGGTCTCATCTGGGCCAGCGTGGACTGTGGATGCGCCTCCCCAGGCTGTGTTTGCTACTCCTCAGTGGGCTTGCAGATGCGAGGACGTTAGGGAAGGCTGGACTGAGCCAGGAGCAGGCCACAGAGTAGGGGTCTGATGTTTCTGGGACAGGGCTGTCAGCTGCTGAATAATTTCGGGGAGACCGTACTTCAGAGCATTAATTTTTTTTCCTGTACCATTTAGTGGTTTTCTCTTCTGTGTTGTGGAAAGTGAAGAGAGGAATTCAGAAAAGTCTTGAGATTTTAAAGCAGATGTTACTTTCAGCAAATATATACTGAGTGCCTCTTGCTTACAGCCAGGCCCTGGGCTGGGTCCGGAAACTTCTGCCTCCTTTCTCATGGAGATGGACCCTTCCTTAGGGTGCAAAGTGCACGTCGCACCCCAGTGGCTGCCCAAACAGTAGACATTAACACCCTTGTCTGCAGACACCTGTGCTGAAGAGAATGGCCCAATTGATGCTGTCCCTGTCCTTGGGGATCTGCCCTCTAAGACAAAGCTGATGCCAACAGACATACCTGAGATTTGCGAAACTCGAGAACAAGGACATTCATTAAATATGAGTTAATAAATAATGAACTGGTGCTGGCATGCGAACTGCAGAAAGCTTTAGGAGGTACTGTGGACGGGGAGTAAAGGAATTGGATTTGAGCAACAGCCACGGGGGAGTCTGGGGAAAGGCTCTGAGGAACACGCTACCTCTGTTAGCAATGGGAAGTTGGAATGAACGAGGGCACCCCCACCTCCAGGCCTTGTTAATTCGGTGCATTAGATTCTGCACAGACTGATGCTCAGCTGAGGAAGGGAGCAGAGCTGGGACAGCTGCACTGTCGCCATGCTCCGGGAAGCTGGGTGGGGCCTCAGGCTGCCCCCTCACCTCCAAAGAGCCCTGGGGGAGGGTGGGTCAGGGCAGTCCTGGGGTTGAGTCTAAACTCTGCTACCTCCTGATTTATGCTGGACCGGTGGCCTCACTGTTCTCTTTGATTGGGTGAAAGTGAAGCAGGGGGCCTGAAGGTGCATTGCTGACTCAGGCACTTCTTCCACTGGGCGGGAGGAAGCAGGGGTCGGAGCTCTTTGACTGGGAGGTCTCGGGGAGGGGTGTGTGAAGGAGGCTTGCTCTGCAGAACACAGCAGCAAGATGCTCTGCTGGGGAGCGTGGGGCCTGAGCCAGCCAGACCTGAATCGCAGCCCACTCCATCCCAGACCTTGGCAGGGGCCGGACTTCTCTGAGCCTCAATTTCCTCATCTCTGACATGAGGATAAGGACCCTCCCTCAGAGGCTGTTGTGAAGATGAAATGGAATAGTGTGGCTCAAGCACCAGGCGAGGAGCTGGAGTGGAGTAGGGGCAGCCCCCTCATCCCAGCTGTGAAGAGCCTTTTGTCAGTGGCTGCTCTGACTTGCCGTCGCCAAGTGGCCCCAGTCATGTCTTCCCAGGTACAGCTAGTTGTCGAGGGCGATGGCGAAGTAGGCAGCAGGATTTATTTTTCCAAGAGGTTCCTCAGTGGCAGGAGAGGCCTCACTTTGTTACCAGGGCTCAGAACTTGAAGTTTAAAAAACAATGCCCTGTATTCAGCTGCTGGCCATGGGTGTCAGATTACACGCCCCCTCCCCCAGCCCCTTGGGCGTGGAAACCGGCTGAGGTCATCCAAGCACAGAATGCCCAGCCTTTGGGGGTGTGGAAGGCTCCATCCCTTTTCTCCCCTCTCCTTGTGGCTCTGCTTTCTTGTTGTGTCTTTCAAAGAGATGATATCGCCAAGGCCCTGTTTTGCATCACTTTGGAGTTTCTCGTTTCTCGCCAGGGAGGTCTCTGAACATGTGTGTGATTTCTCTGGCCTTCATCTCTTCCCTGTGCCGCACCTGGTGGCAGAGCCAGGCACATGCTTGCCAATGCAGGCTCTTTCTGAGATTAAAGAGATGCCTTATTTTGCTGCACATCCAGCAGGGTCCCAGCATATATATGTTCACAGGGACTCAGTGGACCAGGTGGCTCTGGGGTCTCTGAAGCCCTCTTTGCAACACCCCGGCTCCCCTGAAGTGAGCAGCACAGAGCCTCCCCCACACTTCCCAAGTCACAAGGCCGCACCTTGCCGTCGTCCTCAGGGCTGGGACGGTGGAGTGGAAGGAAAACCCAGTCGTGTGGCTGGACTGAGCTGATGAGCCCAGAACACCAGCTCACTTCTGAGTCCCGGGAGGGCCTGCAGGAGCCCATGCAGACATGGCGGGGGCCGGGGCTGTGTGGGGACAAGTTCCATCTGAGCAGCACCACCTGACATCGCCACAGCCCTGGCACCCCCCGCCTGCCAAACATAGGCCACACATTGGATATGTGATGTGCAGCTCTCTCCTTCCTTTCGGCCGTAATAGGGAGTGGACAGCCTACGGTGTCGACCCCAGGGGTTTGCATCTGTCCTGCCCACGGGTGTTCCAGTCAAGCCTTCTCGACCCCTAGGCGTCTGCACAGAACTCTGAACATGGTTCTGGAGAGCTGTGTCTCAGGCCCGGCGTGCGCTAACCTCTCCGCGACCCCCAGTCTCCTTCTGCCTTTTGCAGGTTGGAGAGGCTGACGTCTGGGAGGAATGAAACCACAAGAAGAGCTTGTTAGCATGTGGCAGTGTTTACCTCAGAGGTGGTCTGACGGCCAGTGCGCCGGACAGTAACTCCCTTATTGCCCCAACCTGGAAACATACACAGCTTGGTAATTAGTTTCGATCTCAGGCTAAAGCCATATGGAGCAGCGTCTGGGCTGCTGTTGACTTTGCGTTATTACACAGTACATTAAAAATCAGCTGCTCTCCCCAGGGCCGTCTCCCACCTCATGCGGACGCTGAGAAGCTGCACAGAGTCCTGCAGGCACCAAAGTCCTTCCTGGCACCCTTTCTTTGGCAGTATGAACTGGCTTATATATTCTGGTCTGTCACCATTGTCCTCAAACACCACATTCCCAGGGAAAGACAGCAGAGTCTCCCAGGAGTTGCAGTGGCAGAGAGCTCTAGGGACCCAGGTGGTGCTGGAAGGGAGGTGCTCTGAATGTACCAGGTGGCAGGCTGCTGGGGACCGTGAGCCCGGCCTCTGACTGTAGTTTGGGAACATGTGACATTGACTTTGGAAAGAAGATTTTAAGAGCTTCAGAAAATAGGTCAGTATGGCGCCATGACTGGGTCTTGTAAAAGGGAATGTGAGTCCCAAAAATAGGTTTTAACAAGTGAGTTGCAGGAAGGAGAGAATGGAGGAGCCCCGGCTCATCGATATTTCTTACGAAATTCACTGGGAGTTGTAACGTGCTACAGGATCAATACGAATTAACGGGTAGTGCAGCCACGAAAAGTGCTGGGTGGTCAGGATGCGCAATAATAATAAAAATAACAGAGCTATGATTTCAGAAGCATCTCTTATGTACTGGGCACGTCCCATCAGTTGCTTTGTTTAATTTTCGCAAGATGTGTGTTATTTTCTGCCTTTCACAGCGAGGAGCCTGAGGATCAGATGGGTGAAGCTGCCGGTCCCAAGGCCACAGTGGGTCAATGGCAGGGCTGTGATTTGAACTCTTCCGTCTCCCAGGTCCTTGCCCCATCCTGTTTGCTTCCGTTGGCCCGCAGAACAGAGGAGGGCGGCTCTGTGCCGAGTGAGCGCTGCCTTTAGTCCTGGACCTTGTGCTTTAGGAGGATTGGCGCCTAATTTTGCTGGCTGCAGAAGCAGATGGGCTGAGTGATGAGGGCTCTGAACCATAACCCTGGGAGGTGGTTGAGGGAATTAGGATTGGCCGTTGCCTTGGAAATACTAGACCTGGGGGGCAGAGAGACGTAGTTGCCCTGGAGTAGTGTTTTCATCGGGTTACAGATCAATTTTCTATTCGCAAAGGTGAAACTAAGAGGATTCTTTTCCTTCTAAATGAATGGGACTTTGTTTAAAAACACAGACTTAATAGATGCCACTGTAGCAAGAGTGAGCTTCTGGAGCTGCCTCTCAGCCCTTAGGCTGGTGGAGAGGAAAAGAGAACTCCTAACCCTAAAGGGCAAGAGAAGGTTAAGCTTCTCCCTGCTGCTGGTCCAGCAGGGCGGTGGAGGAGGGGCGCCCCCAGGCACCCATGCAGCTTAGCAGTGGAGGGGCAGTTCTGTTGTCAGGATGGGAGGTGGTGTGGTTGTTTCTTAGCAGGTACAAAGCCCAGATCTATTCATGTCTCCCTCCTCCCCACCCTTTTAACAGACACAAGTAAAAGCCTATGGTCGGCTTGTAACATCAGCACCTGAATTGGAATTAAATGCAATCAAGTTGGGTTACCTGCTTACAGACTTCATTTAAAGTAGGAGATATGGGTGATGGTTCTAAGGGGGTGGTAGACAGGAGGCCCAGGCTTTCAGTAGGCGATTGTCTGGGGGTCCTACCTACAGGACAGACAGCACTGGGACCGAAGGGTGTGAACTCTGGACAGGCCGTGGCACCTCGGAAAGCATACAGCGGCGCTCACCGCGTGAGCATTGTAGCCAGGCAGAGTGACCACCAGGGATTCCTTACTGAAGTGGGTTACTCGGCCTCTGCTTTTCAGTCTTCAGAGATCCTGATTAAACCGTCACTTTTAGGAGAGGACATCTGCGTTGTTTCCAATGTTCAGCAATTTCAAATAAAGCTGCTGTGAACGTTCATATACACATTTCTGCGTGACCGTGAGCTTTCGCTTCTCTGTGATAGATGCCCATGAGTGCAGTCGCTCGGTCGCATGGTGGTTGCGTATCGGTTTTGTGAGAAACTGCCACGCTCGTTCCAGAGTGGCTGTACCATTTTACGTTCCACAGCGGCGTACGGTGCTCCGGTTTCTCCACGTCCTCGCCGGCATTTGGCATTTTTTATTCTAGCCACTCTGGTAGGCGTGCAAGGCTAGCTCCTTGTGGCTTTCACTTGTTTCTCCCTAATGGTTAATGATGGCGAACACCTTTCCGTGTGCCTGTTTGCCATCCCCTTCATGGAATGGTCTGGCTTAACAGCAAGATGATTCCACAGAGGCGCTGTGAAAATGGCCTGCTCTGGGGGCTTTGCCCCTCAGGGCCGCAGGTGAGGGAGCTTGGTCATCTGCGAGGTCCCTTCCTGCTCCCAGTGTTCTGTGAGTCCAAAATAGAGTCACACCGGTGGCGGGCACCGTCGGCGAGCTATGGTGTGTAGGAAGCCGGAATGGGGCCCAGCCCAGGCTGACTCACAGGTGCTGTATTTAAGGAAAGTGGTTTATTGATTGTTGGGCCTGGAATTAAAAAGAAAAACAAAGACATAGATACAGAGTGGCTCCTGGCCACAGCCCTTGGTCTCCCCAGGCCTCTCCGAGGGATGGCTGCGTCTGGGTGAGGCTCCCTGTCTGCCACCGACGCTTCCCTTTGCATCTCTGCCGTCTGGGCCAGTGCTTTGGGTTTAGTTTTGCAACAGGGTTGGTCGTGCTGAAGGTTCCACAGCTGCTTCCCTTTTTTATTTTAATTAAACAAAAAAAAGAAAAGAAAAGAAAAAATGTGTATATAACTTAGAACTGCTACTGACAGCAGTGACTAAAGTGATTTTTCTCTTTAAAACCAGCCTTGAACTTCACCTTTTCCCCTGGGCCACGAGGCCGTGGTGTCCATCCTGGCTTTTTCCTCCTGTCTTGGAGGAGGCAGCAGGAAATGATGTTGGCGGGATCGCTGCCATTGGAGTACCTGCTGGAGGGTTCGGTCTCCACTGGGAGCAGGGTGGATGTCGTCTGCTTAAGAATGTATTTATGTTTGTCTTTCTCCCTAATGATGGAGATGGGGCTTGGTTGTGCATGAAATAAAGCATCCTTAGTCCTAATTTCGGTGAGTCATAAGAAATTAAAAGGCATGGTTGTTTCTTCCTTGGTATAATGAAGTATGATATTTGCAAACTCTCCTTTGGTGAACTTGTATAAACAATCTATCACAAAGAAAGTATTGTTTTCTATGTGGGCTTAAAGGATTTTTGGAAAATGAGCAGAGGAGTTTTACATGTCTCCTCTGAGCCCCGGGAATGGAAACAGTCCCACGGACACAGAGGATCACGGGCTTTCCGCACGGTCCCCGGGGCCCATTAGAATCGTCCAGCACATTTCAGCAGTCATTTGATTGGGCCAGAGACCGAAGATGTATCTGAATCAAATGATGGTTTGGTTCCGACTATTTTTTCTGGTTTGGTATATGTTGAAAACCTAGGTTTGATGCTGGTTTGAAGTTGTTCAATAGATTTTTTTTTTTAACTCGTTACATTCCTGATTCAAATTAAAATTTGCTATTTGTGTTTGGTTTGACTTTGAATACATAAAATGTATTAATGGCCCCTGGGAAGTAGTTCATTCTGATTCAGGTCACTTCTCCAGATAGCATCGTTGTTATAAAATTTATTTCCCGTGAACTTACATTCTTCCACGATGGTTGTATGTGTTGACCTTATGGTTTCTTAAATATTCTGGGCTAACTGAGAGTTACTACACTTGGATTTGTACTTTGCAATGAACTAGAAGTAATAAATACTTTATATTAAAACCAGCAGAGGTTTTGTTAAATAGAATGCACAGACTTTGTCCTTTTGGTACCAGGCAGAAGGTTTTTTCTACAGCTTGCAACTAGCTATATTTCAAGAAAAAGTGAACTAACTCTTTACTCATACAGTCCACAGACATTTGTTGTGTGCTGTTGGGTAGAGTGGGGATACGTTTATAAGTAAGGCTTAGGAATTCCCTACCTTCTAGGAATTTGCAGTTCAGTAGAGGAGGCAAATTACAGTGCCTGACATCTATTACACATTTATCGTGTGGCAGACATTGAATGAGAAGTTAAGTGACATGCCTCAAATCACAGTAACAGAAGAGTCAGGATATGAACCCAGACATTCTTACCGCAGAACCGAGTTTCTCAACCTTGGCACTATTGGCATTTTGGGCCAGATAATTTTTTGTTGTCGGGGCTGTTCTGTGCACTGTACGATATTTAGCAGCATCTCTGGCAAATATGAACAGCACCTTCCCCCAGTTGTGACAACCAAAAAATGTCTCCAAATATTGCCAAATGTCCCCTGAGGGGCAAATTGCCCCTGAAAACCACTTCTCTAGAGCTCGTCCTTGTAACTGCAGCTGTCTTCCCAGGTGAGCGAGTGCTATAGTGTAGTATAAATGTGTTTATAGCGGTAAGTCCAGATTCCTACTGGAAGCAGAGGACAGATGCCGGCACTCTCTGGGGCTGTAGAGAAGAGAAATCTTCTCAGATATGGTGCTGTTTGAGTTGACTTTTGAAGGAATTCACCTAGGCAGAGAAAGGGGAAGAACATTTGGAGTAGAAGGACCCACATGCACAAAAGCATGAAAGCATGAGAAAAAAGGCAGCATTAGGGGATGACCTGTCGTTTGACCCGTCGTTTCCCTCTCCATTGCTGTTTCCTTGTTTCCTCTGTTCAAACAGCAAGTGGGGTTCACAGCAGCTATACAATGTAATCCTCACTTCAAATCAGAGGTGTTGTGTCAGTCAGGATGGGCTCGGTTGTGTTGCAGCAACAAACAGCCCCACAATCAGCAGCTGAAAACAGCAAAGGTTTA
Organism: Avahi laniger; assembly: GCA_963575035.1. Taxonomy (NCBI): domain Eukaryota; kingdom Metazoa; phylum Chordata; class Mammalia; order Primates; family Indriidae; genus Avahi; species Avahi laniger. The sequence goes on along the minus strand of CAUYSK010041516.1, from coordinate 17,776 downwards.
TTTCTTGCTTATGCCACATAGCTGGTCTGGGTCAGCTGCAGGCTCTGCCGCTGTTGTCCTCACTCAGTGACTAATGCTGGTCACCGGACAGGAGGAACAGGAACACAGTGAATCACACACTGACTCGTAAAACTGCAGCCCAGAGAAGTAACACTTATCCCTTCTGCTCACATTTAACTGGCCAACCATGTCTCCTGTCCTCACCTAATTTTAAGGGGGCAGGGGAATAGAGTCCTGCCAGGTGCCCAGGGGAAGAACTAGAGTACTTAGGTAACAACACTAATGTCTGCCACAGATGTCAAAGGCCCATACCCGGAATGTTCAAGCACGTACAGCTCCTCATCCTCTCTCTGAGAGCCTCCTAGCTTGGCTTTAAAGAAGGGCCCTTTGTCAAACTCAATGAGAAATTACTGAGCAAAAAGAGAAAACTAGACAGCCAAGATTCTAAAAAGTTTTAATTCTCTGAATAAGTCAAAGAAGGTCCTTGTGCGTTGGGACCAGGTCACAGGCCCTCAGTTTTAAGAATCAGGATACTGGGAGTGGGAGCGGGAGAGGGAGAATTTATTTAAGTAAATATAGCCCAGATGTGGTATACTGTTTTAATGGGGAGGGGTAGTTGTTTGGGACACCAGTAGTTACCTCAACACCCAGGATGCTTTCTTTGGCTGTTACTGTAATAAAAAGAACAGCTTAAAAGCCTGAGCCAAGTGTCAGCAGTAGGATGGTGTCCTTTGTGAACTCTAAATTTATGGCGCTGTATCTGAGATACAAGAGACGCCAACAGTAGCGACCGAGAACATTCTGGATGATACTAGAAAGCCTAAACACATTCCTTATAAACCAAGGAGGATTCTCCTTGTTAGAAACTCATTCAGACCACGACTCTGTCCCTAGCCCTGCAGTGGGGAGATAGAGAGGGAGGCTGGCTGCTGTGGATCTAAAACGGGATGGTACCGGAAACTGTGGGGAGGACACAGTCCTTGTCACCCCTCGACAGAGGGAGCACAGAGGTCTTAGAAAAACAGAAATAAAAATAGCAGTCGTTTGCCACTTCCCTCTCCAATAAAGTATTCTCTCCAAACCCGGTCTCCACTCTGTTTCTGAACTGTTTCTCACTGAGGGTGCGGGGAGCCGGGGTAAGCGCGGTGGACATTAAGTGTGGGCATGTGAGGCAGGGGACACAGGCACCAACTCAGAGGGAGGCAGGATCAGTAGCAGTCTGTGAACGTGGGGAAGGGGCATTCCAGGGTTTTGAAGAGCCTGAAACAGCCAGCTGGGTCCAGAGAGTCTCCTCACCTCTGGGGTCTGTCAGAGCACGTGTGTGCAGGAGTGTGCACGTGTAGGTGCGTTGTGGGGTGTGCGGGGGTGTGTGCACGTGCACCCGCGGGAGGCTGCGGTGGAAGCCATGGGCAGCTGGGTGAGCGTAACTGACCGTCCTGTGGTTTGCTGATAGCTGCCTAAACCGGGTTGTGTGTGTTTCCTCCCTCCCCTGGCAGACACTCCAGGGCACCCCGAGATGTGCCATGACTCTGACATTTTCGCACCCGCAGACTGGCTGTTGTTCTCACCCAGAGGGCAGCAAGGCCGACATTGTCCTTCTGGGAGCTTAAGCAGGATAGCCAGGACCAGATAACAGACTGGCAGGTGGCTGAGAGCCCAGGCCTATAGGGACAGACGAACAAGGCTTCGGGCTGGGGAGTGTGGGGCCAGGCAAGCACCAGCTCGCTTCCTCCCAGCAAGCGCGCCCTCCACCGTGAGCACAGTCCCTTGGGCACCTTTGTCTTCTCCACTGTAAATGGGCGTGTTGCCTACAACTGTGCAGAAAGCATCTGGAAACATGCAGGCTCTGGGAATGTGTTTGCGTAACGGAGGCCCTGTTGGTGGAGCGGGGGGGCTCTCTTTGCTTCTTTCTCGGTTGTCCGCTCCACAGGAGTAGCTGCGGACATGTGCTTACCCTTCGCTTGTTCTGGGGTTGGGACTGCGCCCACAGTGACCAGGACGGCTGGGGAGCCAGACCGCTGTGGACCTCAGAAGGGCCTGCCTGACCCCAGGAAGAGGCTCTGGGCTGCTGGGAACAGGGCAGGAGGCAGCAGGACTGAGAGGGGGCTGCCTTCCACGGAGCCCTGCCCTCCCCTCGCGTGGTGGGAAGGTGGTTGAAACCCTGCTCTTACCCCAGCTTTGAGGTCTCCGGAAGACATAGGTGCTATATATAAAACTAAGACTTATCTCACTCTTGCTAAGTTTCCACCCTCGTGGCTTACTGTACACCACTGGGGAGAAGATTTCCTGAAGCCCTTCTCCTGGAGCTCTGGGGCCAGGCCGAGGGACTCTTTCTGAGAGAAAGAAAACCTTCCCTCCAGGGGCCTGTTTGCAGAGGTTGCTTGAGAAAAGGGAGGAGAACAAAGGTATCCAGGAAAATACTCAGCCTCACTCTAGTGAGCTTCCCACCAGATGACCTGGGGACCACCGTGGTACCAGCCTGCAGTGAAACCCTTCATCTTCCCCTTTTTACCTTTTGACATGGAGTGTCTGGGTTAGGGATGGAAATGGTGTTAAGTGATGGCAGAAACCCTGGTGGGTTCAGCTCAAACCCCAGAGGAAGGATGGGCAGTTCTAAGGAACTTCTGTTTGGCATTTTGTTGCCGCCATGACAAATGATAGGAGGTCCAAGTGGATAGTTTCCACTTAAGCTTTGGTTACCCACAATTTCCCTGGACAGTTTTTCCAAATGAGCCATGATTGGCATTATGGGTAGTACCGTTCTCATTGTTCGGGACTTTCCAGCATGCTGCAGGTCATTGACCATCTTTGGCCCTTGAGCACTATTTGTCAGTAGTAACCCCTCAGCCATCGTGCGACACACACACACTTCCAAATATTCTGTAGGGCCGGGGACAGGTACTGCATCTGATTAAGAACCACTGCAAGGAATTATTTACTTTGGCAAAATATCAAGAGGATATCAAGCTGGTGTCAAAGGATTTGGGGGAGGGGAGTAGGTAGGAGCTGGGGGATGTCAGGCTGAGAAATGTCCTGTTAGCTTGGACAGGGTATTGACCTGATGTTTTTACATGATAAAGTTTCATTTCATCCTATTTATGAGCACCCAAGTAACTGGCACCCTAAGTTCCCTGGAGAATCTTTTGCATTTGTTTTATTTTGTTTTTGTTCTTTCTTCTCTCTTAATAAGCACTGTTACCTATGGGACGACTTCACAGGTGTGTGATCAGAGCAGCTGCACAGGCCGCATGCTCAGAAGGGGCCCACCCTTGGGCTTGAATGCTCTGCAGTCACTGTCTTGAAATTCTTAATAATTCTGTCTTTGAGTTTGGTGTTTTGTAAGCGAAGTCCATTGGGACAGTGAAGCGTGAAACCCTGGGCTTCAGCCCCACCTGGCTTCCGTCTTCCCATCCCCGGCAACTGCTGATGCCTTGGATCCCATCTAGGGCCTGGGCAAGGGTTCAGGGAGGAATAGGGTTGGTGCCGCTGGTAGGATGTGGTGGCCATCCCCACCCCAGGCCAACAGGGCCACAAAGTGGGCAATTTGGTGGGACCAAGTCTCCAAGTCACTCCGGATCCAGACACTAAGCATGTTTCGGTGTGGACGCTGCAGCGGCTTTGGGTGCTGCCCATCCTCTGGCGGCTCAGTGGGAACAGGAGACCTCTGTGCTCCCGGCCTGGCGCCTGGTGGGAGAGGAAGCCCGTAGACACTCTGAGTGGCCAGAGTCAAAGGGCCAGGCCCCTGGGTCCTGTGAGGGTCTGCACTCGCCCAGAGAGCATGCTGGTTCTTCAGGGAGCGTCACATTAAATAGCACATGAGAAGCACTCCATGAGGTTGAGAGAGGGACTGCACAAGGAAGGAAGGAAGCCATTTGATATTTTGGTTCCTTTCATGGCACTTTTTCCTGCTTTTTGAACAAGGGGTGCTGCGTTCTCACTTCCCCCTGGGCCCTGCAAATTCTGTAGCCGGCCCTGATTACTTCATTCCTACCTGCAGGTTCCGGTCAGGTTTTCCCTCCCGTATCTAGGAAGAAAAAAGACAAGTAATTAAAAGGGATCACTGTGAATACAGAAGCTTCCATTTGTTTTCTCCCTTAAATTCAGCTACCCTAGCCCAGACTCCTTTTCCAAGACTACCCGTTAGCACGGCACCTTCTAGAGGAGGCAGCGCAGCAGGGGCGAGGTGACAGGCAGGGAAGACAAGTTTGTCTGTTGCTGAGATGTGGCTGAATTCTGCAGCCTGTTGGTCGGGAATCTTCCTGTCCAGGAGCTGTTTCTTCACAGGCACTTACTATGTAGCCGGTTCTGGGTGGGGCGCCGTAGGGACCCTAGACGGGAGCCATAAAGCAAGGTTCCAGGAAAAGAGGCTCTGTGCTCATCCGCAGGCGTGATGAAGGGATTGTTGGTGAGCGTGGAGATAGCGCCTCACCAAGCAGGTTAAACCCTGTCCTTGGCTGGGGAATTCACGCTCTAAGACATGGCCCGCTGGAGAAGGGCTGTGAGGACAGCCTGAGCACAGGCGGGCGAGGCTCTAGACAGTGGACAGATGGCGGCTAGGCCCTGCCCACTGCCTCCTCTCGTCGTTGGTCCATAGTCATGGAAGTTTCACACTTAGACAGAGCTGGGTCAGGGAAGGATCATCTCTTCCACTTCATCTAAGCAGGTCTTGTGGGGGCATGTTGGGTGTTAGAAGCCACTGTGCCCCCCTCCCCCACTCTAGTCTCCTCCACTCCACAGCTGGCTGCATAGTTTCCAGACCTCTCAGGACCACAGTGACACCCGCCCCACACCTACGTTTTAAGGCTCAGCCACTTCTTGTTTACTGCTGTTTACTCTAAAATACACATCAGACATTCCCAGACCCACTGGAGACCTTGAGAGGCCAGACACTGGACATCCTGCGACCAAGGCAGCCCAGACAAGCAGCCCAGGGCAGGGGAGGCCGTCTCTGTGGTGTGCAGGCGCCGATCGTTGTTCCCCACCTGGTGCCTGGCCGGGGGCCAGGTTGGCGAGGAGGCAGCCCCTAAGTGACACACTCTTGCTAAAAAGTCGTTCATTGTTTACCTGAAATTATAAATTAACTGGCATCCTGTACTTCCTTTGGCAGCCCTACTCCAGAGGGCAGTTTGGTCACAGGCTTTGTTGTGAAATGGGTGAATCCCAAAAGGAGAGAGCTGGTGGCCTGGAGGCCTCTGGGGAGGTGCCCCATGAAGGAGCCAGATGTCTGGGACTCCGCTGCCGAGTGCTGCCACCTGCTTGCTGTACCATCTGGAGTTGTCCTTGGGCCTGGCTGTAGCTCTTTTGTCCAGTGGGGATGAAATACCAGTGCCTTTTCTTCTTCCGCCCTTGCTGGGCTCTCACCCAGGATGGGATACACTGAGGGGTCCTGGCAGATCCTGACCAAGGGTTGGGTGGGCCTGCCAGGCCTTCATCAGAAGGCTACTCTGACTCCCTGCCCCATGAGTGAAGGTGCCCGCAGCTGCAAGTAACAAAACTGCAGCCCTACTGGCTTGAGCAATAAAGAAAATGTATTATTTCACCTTAATTAATAAGTCCCAGCATAGGCGGCTCCAGCACTGGCTAATGCATTAGTGCAGGAGAGTTACTCAAAGACCTGTGTTCGTTGCATCTTTCTGCCCTGTCCTGTGTGAACATGGTAACATCCCATGGAGGAAGAAGAGGGGATAGCTATTGCTGGTGTCTAAGGCTAAGACATCTTTCTCAGAAGGCTCCCAGCAAACATGATGTCTCATTGACCAGAATGTGTCACATGCTCATGCCTAAGTCAGCCTCTGGCATGGGAGTGGCTTATAGCAATTAGTATTGACTCTCAGAGTAGCTCCCAGGAACACACATTTTATTGTCCCTTGGCACAGTAAAATGTGTAGACACCTAAACGAAATTAGGTCCCTTGCACTGTTCCCTACCTCCTTCTACACAGGGATTGAGGCAGTGTTGATTTTTTTTCTTTGTTCTTTTTGGTTTTTAATAAAAACTTAAACATTACAGAGAAAGAAGCTAATGATAACCATGACTAAATGAACGTTTAACTCATTCTAAGCACACTAGGTCTTTGATAAAGTGCCTGATTTTGTTTTACGTAACTGTGATCTAATTTTACTAGTCTTATCTTTTTTGTCATTTGAATGTCATTTCACATTTTCATTTTCATGTATTGACACAGCTCATCAGCTTGCCTTTGTAAATGAGTATGTGATAGTAATCACAGCTAACTTTTATTAGATACTCATCATGTGCCGGGCACTGTTCTGAGTGTCTCGTATGGATTAAATTCTCGTTAAGTCCCCACAGCAACCGGTCTTCAGAGGAGGAACAGAGTAGCGTACTGCAGTCTCATTCCTGAGTGTGCACTCTGAACCACGACATAATGTACATCGTCCTACTACCACCCTTTGGGGCAGCTTCCAATTTTTGTTGCAGTTGTTGTTGCCATAGGCAGCAGTGAGCATTTTCCTAAAAATTCTTTTCCTTCTCCCTTTAGTTATTTCCTTGGGAATTGTTCCCCTCAGTGGCATTGCTGGGTCAAAGCCCAATCCCACGAATGACGTATAGTTCCCGTACTACTCGCTGGAAAGACTGAACCAATTACAGAGTTATCTACAAAGTCTAAGTCTCTCCACCACCATCGGCTTTTATTTGTAGTTTGGTATTGTCTAACTGTCCGTTAAAGTTTTAATTTTTAATTCTTCAGTTTTCAAGAGGAACTCTAGATGTTTCCTTGTGACGGTGGCCTTTAATGACTCCTGTGTAAACTGCCTATTTATCGCCATTAAGCAGCCACTGACCGCACATGCTGATAGCATTTTTATATAGTAAGCTATCAGTTATGTTATTTATAAGTATTTTTCCATTCCATGTTTTTTTTCTCAAAATGGTACTTTATTTTGCAACAATGTTTTTATTCTGAATTATTCTAATAGATCCCTTTTCTCCCATTGTGAAATTATTTTTAATTGCCCTGGCCTGGAAATGGAGACCATGTGGTACTTGAGGGTAATTGGTTTTACTAATTTTTGTTATGCAAACAACCTCTGTGATGGATCCTTAGAGGACTGAACTATGCCTCAACTTGCAGACTGGGCTTTGTGGAACCTCCTTTTTGAGTCTCCAGGAAGCAATTTGTCTGACAGCTGGTGCTTGGGTGCTAGCTGGCTGGCCACTGGCCATATCCAGCCATCTCAGTGCCCTGGCCATCTGTACACCTCAGCAACAGAGTGGTGACCGACACACCCAAGCCCAGACAGCCAGACAGAGTGGCGGCTGGAGACTTCATGGAATCCTTGTAATTAGAAGTGGAAACCTGTTAGCACATGTGGTATTCTCCTCCTCCTCCCACAGGGCCCAGCCAGCTTTAGAAGGTGACATATAATTTGGTCTGTCACCTGGAGCACTCACTTGAATTTTCTGGGCCTTGTCTGTGAAATCCAAGAGTTGGACCAGATCAGTGGTTTTTTAACCCCTTTTGGGTCTTGCGCCATTTTGGAAAGTGGTTGAAAGCCACATACCTTCTTCCTGGAGAAAGGTACATTTCACAGACCATGTTGCCCTTTCAGGACATTTATAACTACTGAAGCCTGTCTAGATCCCAGCCCACAGTCTGCAGGCTTAGAACCCAAAGACTCATTGATCCAATGTCCCTCTCAGCTCTGAAAACTGACATTCTAGAAAGTTTCCTGTCCAGGAACCTAGGTATGGACATGGGAAAAGGAAGTCTGTTGTACTTACTTGGAGGAAACCTGTCCAGCCCAAAGGGTTTCATTATCAGGTATTTTTATTTACTGTTTTATCAACTGCTATTTTTTAGGATTGAGTTGAATTTTTTGATACCATGTTCTTTCCCTTCATCTTATTCTTTTTAAATTTTGTACTGCTTCTGATGGAAACTATTGAAATCTTCCAGGTTTGTGGAGTGGAGATGGGATTGAAATGCACTTTGACCTTCCCCTCACAGGAAGGGGGGGAACATCTGCCCAGGTGTTCCTGGCAATTTCCAGCAGCTATTAACCTCTTCCTGCTCACCTATAGCCTCCTCTCAAGGCCCTTACAGCAGCTTGGAACAAGACAGAATGAGCTGATTGGGTTGATGTTTATGAGAACAGATGGGTGCTTGTGAGTTGGAAGATGAGGGAAAAATCCCTTCTGATTGCTGCGTGAGTGCTTTCCCAGCACTCTGGGCTTGCTTGGTTAAGAGGCTTTGCTTTAGTTTCCAGGGACTTAAGGATTTCTAATGGCTCAAATGACCTGCCTGACAGGGAGCTGTAAGGAATGATTCCAGCCTCAAAGATCTGTCCTCAGCGGTCAGGAGAAAACTTCCAGTGTCCTGTGATATAGCTGGAGAAGAGATGCCCACAGCCTCCAGCTGTAGAGGCCAGCCTAGCCTCCTGGAATGGGTGGAGGTAGTCGCAGACACAGGTCTCTCTGGTGGGAGGTTGAAGGTATGAGCACACAGGTTCTTTTGCATGTTTAGATTTAACCCAGCAAGTTGACAGGGCTTGGGGAAGCGGAAGAGAAGCAGAATCTTCAACTCTAGTTCTATGTTTCAGGAATCTCTTCCCTTCTTCTGGCCACCAGAATGTTTCTAGGAAATGTGGGGCAAGTGATAAAGGAATCAGTGCCTAAATATTTTACAAAATTTTATTTTATTTTATTTTTTGCTATGTGGGAGAATGATTTGAGTGTGAGGAGCCTTTGGGTCACTGACCTTTAACCTTTCTTGAGCCCTTCTGGTTCTACCGTTGTTAACTGATGCTGTTCTTATTTCCTACCTATTCTGGAATTCACCTCTGAGCATTTAACACTTTTGGCCAAGCAAGAGCAATGCCGTGGTTCTTTTTAAAGTATGCACTTTTGCCAGTACTTCTTTCAAATTCTGTTTTAGGAGGAGCTTGTCCCACAGTGCAGAGGAACCTACGATGTTAAGAAAGTTTATTCCAGCTCAAGATTTCAAATGAAGTTGAAGCTGTATGAAGTCACAGATTTCCTCAAACGAGCTGCAGAGGTGAAAGCCTCTTACTCTTAGACTGGACACAGCATCGTTCAACATCCATTACTTACTGTTTAAGTAGCCAGTGATCTCTGAAATAAGCCTCGCTATAAAGTTGCCAGAATGATGCACTGCTTTGTTTCACACCACTGTAAACTCTGTTCCCCCAAGCCAGAGCCATTTTTATCTCCGGTGCTTTTGTCGCATCTTTTTGCTCATTTCCTCAGACTGATAAAATGTTGCACTCCCCAGAAAGACAATTTTTTCATTGCTGCTTGCTTGATTCAATTTTTTATAAAAGGATCCAGGAAAGAAATTAACTGGGTTCTTCTTCAGCCTCAACATTTTCATCAGCACACACAAGAAGTTTATAAAGGAAATTCTCACAATGTTGACCAGTTATGTTGGCTATTGGGGTGTGGCTAGCCTAGAGTATGTAATGTTTTGTAACGATAAGTCGTGTATTACTTTCTTGGTCAGGTATAATTACATTGGAGATCTAATTATTGAGTTAATAATTTGTAATTGGCATTTTATGGCATGCTCAACATTTTTCTGAAGTGCTTATACTATTAATGTTTATACTACTTATTCGTTTAGCAGCCCCCGCTCCTTTTCATATTGGAAAGGTAAGCTGAATTCAGTTTAAGATTGAATTATCAAAAGTTCTTTGGAGTCTGAACAAGTAGTATTTAAAGACTGACCCTTTCACTATTTGAGGTGTAGGAAAATAGAAGCTTCAGGCCAACGGCTTTGGATGCAGTACCAGCAGCCTTTGCAAACTGTCCCTGGACTTGGGCACAGTGCTGTTGGAAGAAATGAAGCAGATTTTTATTTTTCTAGTCCTTGCACAAAATTAACTAATAGTGGGGCCAAAAGCTGTTACTCCTGGGAGTGAAGGGAATGGGGGAAGACTTAAGATTTGGGAGACTGTTGACTACAGTATCCCTTTCAGTTCTCCCAAAAGCCCTACTAAGGTAGACCCATCTAACAAAGGAGGAAACCCGGACTTAACATCAATTCTCCCAAGACCACGGAGCTGGCAACTATCAACTGGGATTCTTTCCGGAATACGATGCGACGGGCAGCCCTCCGTCTTTCCCGCCCAAAAGGCGCAAAGCGAGCGAGCGTGCAGGAGAGCACTTCAACCGCGCTGCTGCCTCTGCTGCCATCTGTAGGCAGGAGAAGCCCGCCTAGGCGGCCACCTCCCCGTCACGTGACCGGTGCCGCCGAGCATGCCGGGAGGCGCCCCCCCCTCCGCGGCTGCGGGCTACCGCGCGTGGGCGGCGGCGGCGGGCGGGGCGCGCGCGGGGGGCCTGCGAGAGGCAGTGGGGACGGGGACTGGGGCTGGGGGAGAAACCGCGGCAAGGGAAAGACCCCTGGCAGAGCTGCTCTCCCCGACCTTCCCGGGCCGCGCCCCCGCCTCGGCCGGCGAGCGTAGGGGATGGGAACCTGTCCTGAGCTGAGGGCGGAAGGACCTGGTGTCGGTGTCTGCCAGCTAGTTGTAAACAAGTCGAGTGACAAGTGAAGTCAGGCCAGTAGCGGGGTCCTGTTTTGGTGAGGTCCAGCACTTAATACCCAGGGGTGTTGGCACTTGTTCTTTCTAATACTTAGGGCATAGGACTGTGTGCAATCAAATTTTTCTAGCAATTTCTGCACGTTTTCTTCCTTCACACACCAGACATTGATCATTTTTTCTCATAATCACCTTCTCTCACTTAAACATACACACTTAGCCCTTGGCAAGCGAGGTGTGGAATCTCGGGTCCTTGTCAGACCTCAATGTTTAAGCTGCTGAAACACAGGGCATATTTGGTTTAGATATTTCACTGTTATGAAAATAAACCACCTCCTGCAGTTAGACCAGCTCAGATTTTTTTCCTGGATAGGGTCAGTGTAGATTATTGTTTAGAGGAAAAAATGTTTAATTAGAAAGGAATAGAATTTTAACCCCTGGATCCTTGAGGTTGGAACTGGGGCAAGGAACAATTACAGCTAAGTACAAAATATGCCAGGGGCCAAATTGGATTACAGTTATCTTTTGGCTATTGTTGACTTTCCTTAAACTTAACTTTATTACTTTCAGCACTGTGTCCCTGGTTTCCCAGTTCAGATTCCACTCTAGTCTTAGAAAGTTCTAGACTGCTAAAGTGGGAAGGTACCCTGTTAATGGGTTTTCATTATCACCTGCCCAGTAAAGAGACTGGCAGGAGTTGTGTTTCATGGCTTTCTTGGAGCTGAACGAGTGAATTAAAGTAAATGATTGCTTGCCTGATTGAATTAAATTTAGGCACTTACTGTGCAAGTATAGTCAACTCCAGTCATCTTTCTCTAGGCCTAGTGCCAACTGTTGCCTGCCTTTGTAACAAACAGCCACATGTGGCCTTAAGAAAGGTAGAGGCAACCCAGCATGAGGGAATACTTTTTCCATACCTCACCATGATGAAATCAGGGCAGCCATCAAGTGGACCTTTCTCTTGGGAGAATAGTTTCCCTGCTCAACATAGACCTGATGCAGTTTGCCTGTCTCTTTTTGTTCCCTGGCATTTTTCTTTGGTCTTAGGTAAGCATTTCCTGCCTTTTCTGATCCTCTCTCTGTGTGTGAGCATGATGTTAGGGGAGGAAGGAGGAGGGAGTTTTCTAATGGGGGAACCATTGGTAAGCAGGAAATGGCTATTTCTGCAGAATTGGTAGCACTGATGATGCTGATACCGGTGAGATGTCAGAGTTAGAAGGATTCAGTCATCAAGACATTGAGCTCTCAGATCACAACCGGTGGGTTAGTCAGTGCTCCTAAAGTGTGCTCATTCAGGCCCAGTCAGCAACAGGCTTTAGGAAAATTCTTCCCACCCCTCCGCCTCCCTGCAGTGCTGACAGTTTACTGAATAAGTCTCCACAGGTCTGGAGCTTAAGAAACGAAGTCCTTGGAGAAATGGAGAAAGTCAAGTTTTTGAAGTAGGGCTGTTAGCAAGATGTCAGCGCGCTCAGAGCTCAGAGGAGTTCTCCTGTTGGGAAGTCACTTGCTGTTCTGTTGAAATGATACTTCCATGAGCAAGAGTTCTGGGCTTGTATAGCAGGGAGTCTCACTGCAGCTCACAGGCTGGCGTCTGGTCAGAGGGCCAAAAAGCATTTGAAGTTCTTAGAGGTGTGTTAGCATGAAGAATCAGCGCCGTTGGGCAGCTGGGATGTTGAAAAGACTTGTCCATGTCCGTGAAAGCCATTTTGGATTGCCTGCTTGCTGGTTGAAGGCATCCATCTAATGCTCTACATAATCTAAAATCCAGTGTCAAAGGGAAAGTTGCAAATGATGATAAACCCAGATCTAGAAAAAGATGCCGGCTTTGACGAGGTGGTGAATTTCTTCTGAGGTTCCCAGGATCTCTCTGGATTCTCTTCCTCTCTTGCTTGAGTTTGTCTGGGCTCCCGCTCCCTCCTCACTCTGTTCAGGGTGGCAGGGCTCAGAAGGTGGTTTCCTGCAGCCGAGCAGTGAGTTTCAATCCAGCCTGGCCAATCACTATTATTGTTTTAGGCAAAATACTTACCTTCTGCGAAAATACTTTCTGCATCGGGTTTGTGTGGGGATTGTGAGTAAAGTGCCTTGCATGTATGGTAAATGGTAGCTATTGTCTTTAGGATTTTTGTTTTTAATTAAGCAAGCTGTGCTGTACTAGGTGCCATGGAGACTATCCCAATAAGAACTATTCTGAAAAAGCTGACAGTAAAGGTGATATTAGTTAACATTTACTGAGTGCTTAATACGTGCCAGGCATTTCTAAGTGCTTTAAGTATTTTGGGTTATTTAATTCTCATAATAGCCCTGTGAGGTAAGTGCTATTAATGTATCTGTTTTGCAGTTTGAGGAAACTGGGACACAGAGGGGTTGAATAACTTCTGAAGTGTCAGAGAAAATTCTAGTATGTGAACACAGGTGGCCTGGCTGCAGAGTCTGGGCTCTTAACTGCTCTAGTCTCCGCTGCTCCAGTACAGGCTATTGTATTGGGGAATCAGACAGTGTCATCAGCAGCCCTCAAGGGTGCCTGGTGGTGCTGAGACCATCAGAGGTCATCCTCTGGGTCCGCAGCCTGAGCAGTCTCCATCCTGCCCTGCACCTTTCCTTTCTCTATGACAGTGCTGACCAGGAGGCTGCTGTCTTCAGCCTTCCTACAAAACAAACGGCCCGCTGAGTACTTTCCTTTTGGCTGAGACCTTCCCCTCTTGGTCTGATAGGCCCCTACTACCAACATGGTTGAAAGCCAGGGCTGTTTCCTTATGGGAGGTGGTGGGAGGGAGAGGAGACCAGAGGGCCATGGAGAGTTCAAAGAACCCAGGGAAAACTCAAGCCATTGTTCCTTGCCCATCAGCTCTTCCCTCCGTCCTTCCCAGCAGTTGTTAGAATTTCCTGGTTTGACACTGGTTTTCTAGCTCTTTCTTGAGCTGCCCAGCTCAGCCCTCTTAATTTTAAGCAAATAAGTGCAACAGATTGGAGAGGGTACCAGCTTGAGATATGAGCAGAGTAGCAGAACTGGCCCTGTCCAGGATGTCCCTGGAGACCATCAGCTGATCTGTGAGTATGCAGTCAGCGGGGCGGGATGAGAAGCCAGGGCCAGAGCTGAGCTCTAGCCCAGCGACCTCGAGGGGAGAGGCTGCCCCATGTAGGATGCTGCTTTCCATAACCTCCTGTCCTCTTCTTACTCTGACCCTGGTCGGCAGCTGGGGAGAGTCTTCCAATCTTCTCCAGCCTCTGGTGACTTAGTAATGCCTCATTTATATATAAGTGAATAATACTTGTCCCCCAGGCCTTTGTGTCCTTTCCAGAGATGGTTTAGTTGGGCCCTGCTCTGAGTCTGGGGAAAGGCAAAATGAAATGTCAAGACACACACTTTCCAGCCTTATGGTTCTGAAACGTTCGTCCTCTAATGGGCTCAGTGCATTCCTGCTCTGACTTAGGACAGGTTCCTCGTCACCCATGCAGTCAGCATCTCTAGCCCTGCCTCTCTGGCCTCTGTTCAGTCCAGAAATGAGCTGTAGCTGCTGCTTCAGGGATCTCAAGGAGTCCGTGACCTTTCTCATCTGTCACATCAACAGAGATTTCCTGAATATCCACTCTATGCCAGGCACCAGCTAGGTGCTGTGGAAACAAAGATAAATCAAACAGAGCTCTGCCCTTAAGGAACTGTCCAATTTGGGTGATTCTCCTTGGCCCCTTGACAGTTACACCCGTGACATTTAGGGGACAGAAAACAAGATTTGAACCGGTTGGGCAGACAAATCCAAAGCTTCCTTTCTCACATGGTGCTGTTCTGCCCCTGGGGCAGCATGCCTCCATCTGTCTGGACACCCTGCCTCTGGGACTGGTGGCTCAGGGCCTGTGGGCAGCCTGCTGTGGCTGTGACCGGGGCTACCCCAGGAAGGTTTGGCTCTTCTCGGGGACCCCTTAACACTCAGATATGAGGGCACATCTGCCAGCCTAGGCCAGAGAACTGTGGCTTTCCTGGGGCAGCTCTTAACGTGGAGAGTTTCGGGTTCTGTGCAGAGAAACCCAGAGAATTCTCCCCCTTTCGCAAGTGCCAACTGGGGCAGGTCACCAGTGTCTTCACCAGTAATCCCTTCCCTCTCTAGCTCCCACAGTCATGGTGAGGAAAGGGAACTTAAATACTCATCTGAGTGCTTAGAACTACCTAAGGCCCAGTTCACATGTGAGAGATGTTGGATTTCAGCTTGTCCCTCAGGAGAAATGGCCAGCCATTGTTTGCAGAGTTGAAGAATCAGGCACAAAGAGATTCCCCACCCGACCTCCAGACACCCATGAGACACCCATTGTTCCGGGATTGATGAGAAGAACTAGATGCCTTCCTTGCTGTGCCGGGGCTATGTCTGCTTTGCAGAGCTCTCTTGTCTAAAAGGGGGAAATTCTGTTTCTCATGTTTTTGGCACTGTGTATTTGTGATCTTTTCAGATTTGCTTATTGGTGCAGAAAGGGGAAAGAACCTTAAGATTTCTTGAATCTTTTCCAGACACTGTACTGTGTCCCTAAATGCATCAGGCCTTAATCACTCCTCACAACAACTATTATTACCTTCATCCTTCAGACAAGGAAATAGATTCAGAAAGGTTAACCGAGTTTCGACAGGAGCATAGCTTGAATCAATGAATTATTCTTGTGTCTACCAACTTGGAGCTGATGCACATGTTTCTGGTTCCATGAACTATGTGGTATGTCACTCTCAGATAATAGCACTTCCAAATTAAAGTGAGTCGGTTTGTTTGGTGGTTGCTGGTATGATTTATTCCCAAGAGGCCTGGACTAATGAACTTCATGGTTATGCTCCTTTTTAGGGGCACTGTACTTGTTCTTCCTGTAGGAAGCTGACATCATTGAGTGGGATCTGTGCCCTGGGTTGTTTTTCTGGTATGGGGACAGGTTGTGCTGTCCCTCTTCCCCCAAGTGGAGTGCCGCGGGGGAGACTCAGGCCTCGAGGGAGGCTTGGGCCACATCACCTCTACAGCGTCTCAGCTCCGAGATTCTGGGGCTTTAGCGTGTGATGATACACTTAGAAAGTATTTAGAGCCCTAACCGGATGTAAAGGTATTCTGTTATTTTCTTTCTCATTGCCAATGCTAGCTGTGGATTCTGCGGAGAAGGTCGGGTGTCTCAGCGTTCAATTGTCTCCAAAGGGACCATGAGAAATAGTAGCAGCTACTAATGCTCCAGCTAGAACGTGGAGTCCTCAGGAAACACAGTAGAAGGTGCAGGGGCCAGCCTGTGCTGTTTCCTCTCTAAGCTTTGGCCTCGTCAGGGGTAGAAGCTGGTGTTTGAGACAGTAAAATACAACTGTTGTCTACCTACCAGGGTTGTATGTTATAACTAATACTAGTTACCGGTGAGCGCCTTCTATGTGCCAAACACTGTGTTAAAATGCACACACACACACACACACACACACAGCTTAACAGTTTTATACATATAATATATAATAGATATAATTTTTAATCCCATACCAAAACTATGAGGATAGATATTATTATCACCATTTCGAGATAAGGAAGCTAAGGCTTAGAGAGATGAAATAATTGGCCCAAATTCACACAGCTAGTGATGGGTAGAGCCAGGGTTTTAACCCGGTAGAGGAATTCCAGATCTCCCCAGTAGGGGCATTAATGAGTGGGTAGTGGGCCAAGCTGGGTTCCCTGGGCAGGGAGCAGGAGGTAGCTGGATGGAACAAGAAGAATGAAAGTGGAAATGAATATTGGAGGGCTGGGAGAGGTCAGTCTTTTCCCTCTGCTCCGCCTTCTTCTCCCTTCTTCCCTTTTCTGGCCCTGTGTTCCCCTCCTCCCCTTCCTGCCCCCATTTCCTTTTCACCCTCAACCTACTGTCCTGCCTCCCAGGTTTGGGTTAAGGAGGGGGATGACATTCACAGTGGTTGTGGCCCTGCCATAGTTCCTCCACTTCTCCTCCGCCTCCCCCATGTCCCCCGTCCTCCCTTCGTTCCCCTCTCTTCCTCCTTGTCATTGATCTGCCAACTCTGCCCAACTCCTGCTGCCGCTGCCACAGGGCAGGGTGAGGAGTGGGCAGAGCCTCACTCTTCCTGTAAGGGAGGTGGGAGGCTCTGCAGGTAGTGTCAGGCCTGCTGTGGGTGTGAGAAGGCAGAGAGGATTCTGGGGCAGTGCCAGGGCGGCTGGCCCGGGCAGGGTGTGGGAGATGCCTGGACTGCCCGCTCCATCCCTGCAGCCCTAGGTCACACTGGCGTCTGCGGAGTCCTGCAGGACTGCTGTGCACCGAGCTGGAGCTTAGACCCCTACCCCCGTCTTCTGTGCACCAACTGCTGGGAAACCAGTGCCTGCCTCACTTCGCACAAGTGATTTCTGTAAGGCCAACACACGGATGTTCACTCTCCTCTGTTGCTGATGTTGGCCTAACACTTCAATGAAAATGATTTTGACTCTTCATTTCTGTAATTTATCGTACTCACTGTCTCTGTCAGCTTTTTGAAAGGGTAGGAAGAATGAGGAAAACTAAATTCAAACAATGCCTTGGCAACTTTTCAAGTGTGGAGCTTGGTCAAGCCAGATCAAGGTTTGATTAACCCAGTGGTTTTAACTGGGGGCAATCTTGGCCCCTGGGGGGTATTGGGCAACGTCTGGAGACATTTTTGCTCGTCCCAACGGTAAGGGTGGTACTGCTGGCATGGGCAGTGGGTGGAGGCCAGGGACGCTGCTGCACGTCCGACTGTGCATGGGACAGAACAGCAGAGAATGACCCAGTCCAAAGTGTCAGCATGGCTGAGGCCGAGAGACGCGGGTGGCTGCGCTTGAGTTTCTTCAGCTGTGAAATGAATGTGATGATGCCTGGCTCCCTGGGAGGCTCGAACGAGACATGCGAAGTCCTCTGAAAGCACTGTGCAGTGCTCTGTGGGTGCCCAGTCTGTCCAGGGATCGGTCATGACGGAGAGCGCTCCACACCAGTTAGTACTGTTGCTGTTCACAAATTAAAGAACTTTGTCGTTGATAAAAAGCTTGACTAGGATTGGATTCAGAAAGGAACCTTCTAGGGTTCTAATAGAAGCAATCTTTAAGATTCTTCTTTTTTTCTTTTTTAAACAGAGTCTCACTCTATTACCCAGGCTAGAGTGCCATGGCATCAGCCTAACTCACAGCAACCTCAAACTCCTGGGCTCAAGCGATCCTCCTGCCTCAGCCTCCCGAGTAGCTGGGACTACAGGGATGCGCCACCATGCCCGGCTAATTTTTTCTATATATTTTTAGTTGTCCAGC